>CAJNDV010034657.1:1203-25802 GCA_905221635.1 Symbiodinium sp. CCMP2456 | reverse complement strand
GGGCTTGGACTTTAGGGTTTAGGGTTTCGACTCTCACGCTCGCCTGGGCTTAGGCTCTAGGGTTTGTACTGAATCTCTACTTTTAGGGGCTGCTTCTGGCTCGTATGGGGCGTTTGTGACGGGGCCCGGGAAACACTGGAGGAGCTTTGGAAGCCTCTGGAAGTTTACAAAAAGGGACGTATGTCAGGGCGTGGCTAGCCATCTACGCGTAGAAACGCTTGTTTTTAGGGGAGGTAGAGCTTGTCGGTCCAAAACGATTGACTGCACACGAACTACAGCGCCATGTCTTTGGGTTCTCTCTCTCTCTCTCTCAATCTTACTCTCTCTCTCTCTCTCTCTCTCAATCTTAAACCCCTAAGCCCTAAGACACCCAAATTCTAAATCCAAAATCAAGGCCTCCTTCCATTACCAGGCATCATCGGTCTGGGAAGCCATAACCAAACATGACAAACATGCTTGTACGGCGTATGTATACATATATATATATATATATATGTATATATATATATATAGAGAGAGAGAGAGAGGCGCAGATAGGGCCTTCGTATTGATGTCAGGGTCTTGGCGCGCATGAAACCAATTCTTTTTGTGGAAAGGGGGGAAACCTAGACCTAGCGTCTTTTTACATATGTTGGAACCTCCGGGAGACCCAACACCAACCACTGCGATGCTGATGGAAGTAATGCGCACAAGAACGACGGCATTACTAACGGAACTCCAGTACTCACAAACATAATCCAACATACATGGGAGCATGAGCAACAAACAGAGCACACAGTACCGACCACAACAAGCATAGTCATAGTGATAAACTTGCAGCATGGCGTTTGGCACCTCGGCTCTTCGCGTGTCGTACGATCGCCGGTATTGGCGGACGGCTGCATTTATGGTTGTATTTCCAATTTGCCGCGTATTGTTCGGAGATGAGAGGTTTACTAGAGTCTATCCTGGATACTCGTGCTAACTAGTCAGCCGCAGGCATTCCTGACTGGAATCTGAGGGGGACCTGGCTGCGCATGACTAATTGTCATTGCCCATCCCTCAGCCAAACAGAAAGGCGGCATAGAAGCTTATAGTACTCAAACCGACGGCAAATTGGCCCAAGGCACCAGAAGCCAGAACTGGCTGACATAAGCTGGAACTAGGATGTTCAGGACCTACAAGTAGTGCTGTGCAGGTCTGCAGGACGTCGCAAGAAGCCCTGAGGTACTCCGACCAGTGCTCAGCGGTCACCAGCCGTGCCGGATGCAAGTTGCTGAACCTTCCTCTGCATATACCGGTGTTTGAGTCTATCCTTCCGAGCCTTCGAGATGAATGTTGCATACAGGCCCCTTCTCCAGCACGGGGTCTGTTCAAAAACCCTACAGCTCTAAACCACATATCTTAAGCTCACATCCTACATACTTTAGATGCTAGGCTTGGCGGTGTAGACTTGGAAGACTGAAGCAACCCTAAAGAACCCTACAGATTCAGCCCGGGCGCAAACATGGAGACGTATCGAAGACTTTCGGCCACTGCCTGGCATAGGTGCATCCAAAGGCCGAGGGTACTACGCCCACTCAGTAACCCGATGCTTCCAGAGACCGTATTATTGGGTCCTTAAGGGGTCTAGGGCCCTAACTATAAGGTCCTTGGAAGCATCGGGTAATAGTTGAATGGTATTTACAATATTGATATGCCAAGCCCAGAATAGAAGCCTATCATAGACTGCTACTACTGCATGGGGGCAGTACCTAACAACAGATAAATGTAGATGATACAGAGTGCATGTCCTCGTCGGCATGGTAGACATGCCTATATGAACAGCCCACCATACCGCTCAACACTCTTTCCCTTACCCCCAAAGGACTCATCTATTAAGGCTTTGGGCCCAAAAACCCTATTACATAAGGCTTTTGGGCTATTTTGATGTTAAGGGCATCGGACCGGAGGAGGCATAGCCTCAACTGCCATGAAAGACGCCGCGATATGATGGAACAGCACAGAACAGAGCCCTTGGGCTCTTCCAGCGCAACCTTTCAGTGCTCCAGTAGAATCATTCAACATGCTCTGTCATATATACTCTTCTGAGCTACTCTTCTGAACTACCAGCCAGTAACTCATGAGCAGAGCAAAAGCTGAGCCTTCTACGCAGCTCCCATCAAAGCCTAGCCGAAGCTGTTATGCATAGGCCCCGAAGTAGTTCCTTTTCGGGGATTACCGAATAGGATCCCAAATACAAACCACAAAAAGGAACTACTTTGGGGCCTATGGGTACACATTGACTTTGAAACTTTTGCCAAATATGTGCCCATGACAGCCAGGGTATCGACTTCTGAGGCTGGTGCGTCAGGTTGTGATACGTTTTGCAGGTCAATGAAGCTGCTTTCGGAAAACTAACCAGCCTCCTAAGCGTGGAGGTGCTTTGGCCTTTGAATATACATCAAGAGAAGGGCTTGACACAGTCTTTCTATGGGTTTTTGTTCACGTGTGTTTCTGCTAAACCCAAAACTCTAAATGAAACAGAGCTGCCACGATGGCCACGACGGCTGGATCGAGCTCGACACGCCCATGGCGTCACCGTCGCCACGAGAAGCGAAAGCTTTCGTCGCCTTCTTGGCAGCTCGAGCCCGCGCTGCGCAGGCCATGGGGCAGTAACGCAGATGTACACACACGTGAAACTTCACATGTCAAATTTTTCAAGTATAAAAACAAACACATAGCTTCTCCAGCAAACAAATGCCTGGAGTTTCAGGGTGTCCGGTTTACGGAAAAACCAGCCCTCAACCTTTGACCCCAAACTCTAACATCCTCAGAAAGTGTGTATGTCTGAGCACTCTCCTAAACGACGGAATTCTCAGTCGCTCAGATAGGCTTCGTGGGCTCCGGAGTCCTGCTTGACCCTTCACAACTCCAATACCCCTCAACAGTCAACCCTAAACCCTATAACCCTTAAACCCTAAGCCCAAACTTATATACCGAAGACCTGAAGAACTGCGCTGATGCACAAAAGGCAGCTCGGCATCTCGAGCTGCTGCTTCGATCCCGGATGGGGGTCTGGGTGATGAGAGATTCCGATATCACCTCACACCATACCCTACCTATAGTCTCCATTGTAGTTCCTTTTTTTGATTTAACCAATTACATATTAAGGATTCTATAAGGTATCCCCCAAAAAGGAACTACAATGGAGACTATAGGTAGTCTCCATTGTAGTTGCTTTGTTGTTACCTCATCAGGTCCCAAACCTCAAGAGCTACACCGAACATACTGGAGACTGCCGGTGACATAGAGTATGCAGCCGTAGCAGTAGCAAGGGAGAACTCGGGAAGACCCCCAAACCCAAAAAGCTCCATGCACACCCCCATAAAAGGGACCCGATTATAAAACCCTATAGTGCCCTTAGAGGGGACCCGATTTTTAGAACTCTATGGTACCTTTATAAAGAGGGTTCTGCGAGCCTCTAGCAGGAGTACAGGCTCCTTGCTTCTGTGAAAAGTGTAGAGTCGAAGATTTATCCGGAGATCTTCGTATGATGACTACGTACAAGACTTAGGAATTAGAACAGGGTTTAGGGTATAGTATAGTCTAGTATAGTATATGAAAGCTGCACAACCATAAGCATGAACGGTAAGGAATCCTACTTGTATTTTTCCGTGCCCTATACTAAGACGCTAAAGCCCACATCGAAGTAACCCTAAACCCTGAACGCCTAAACCCTAAACCCTAATCGAACCGGGGCTCCAGAGGTGGTGTGGGACAGGCAGTGACGAGCCGCGTGGCCTGCCCCACAAACGAGACGCCGGAGGAGGGATTTTAGGGTTTAGGGTTTAGGGCTTATAGGGTTTAGGGTTTAGGGTTTAGGGTTTAGGGTTCAGGGTTTAGGGTTTAGGTCCAGGGGTTTGGCGTTTACCTTAACCCCAAATACCCTAATTAGCTTTTTTGGGCGGCCTTGTATATGGATAGTTCTCTAAAGCAGGGTTTGTTTCTGGGGGTTTCTTGAAACAAGGGTTCCGTACTAGATTGGGGACCTACAAAGGGACCCTGATTTACACAACTACCCATAAGGAAATGAGAGTAAGGAGCCGTAAAATTGCAGGTGTTGTAGGGTTCGGATCAGGTTCGGGGACTTCTGATTCGAAGGAGGCGGGCAGAGTCGCAAAGAAATTGCAATAAGCCGGACACTTGACCTCTGCCTGGAACCCATGAACCCCCAACCTTCAAACCCCCTAAACCCCCACACCCTTAAATAAATCCCTAACCTCCTAAACCCGCAACCCTTTTTCTAAACCCACACCTAAACCCCTCAACCCTAAACCCTACAACCCCGTCCCACAAAGGGTTCCACTTACCTAGGGGTTTAGGGTTTAGCCCCTTTTTTTAAACCCAGACTCTGCCAATCAGCTGGGAAACCCTAAACCCTAAACCCTGATTACCATACCAAAGAAGAATCCCTTTACCTAGGGGTTTAGGGCTTAGCCCCTAAACCCTAAACCCTGATTAGCATACCAAAGAAGAACCCCTTTACCTAGGGGTTTAGGGCTTAGGGCTGAAGGCCAGGCCATCTTCGGACCCTGGTTAAACTTATGTGTTGTAGTACCGAAAGTCTCCAAAAGGTAGTTCTTTCATTATTTCGGTTAAAGCCATCTATATCCTGGAGCCGCGGACAAGGAACCACAGTGGAGACCACAGGTAATCCTTCTTTGGGGCAGGGGGTTTATTGATCAGGGTCCTGTCTACATGAAAAATGAAGAAAAATCATGTTGACAATGGTTAGAAAATTAACAACACCACTCATGCCCTATGGTTGTTGTGGAGGGAGGAATAGAAAAAACCGACGGCACTACATCCACTCACCGCCATTGGTCGCTGGAAACCCTGTGCCAAGGAATCCATGGAAATACACCTAAACCCTAAACTCTGAACCCTGTAAACCCTGAATCACAACCCCAAACCTACCTACTTCGTAACTTTGGGTCTGCCAAAGGCCTGCGAATTGAATCCAGCAGAAACTCTACGTTCCATCTGTCCGACTCATGATGACTGAATACGCCATGCAACGATGCCGGATACAGCATCCGACTCAACCATGACGAGGTAGAATGTAGGGTGGTCGCTTGTCTGCACCACACAGCATTGGCACCACCGATAAAATGTGTGTCGAATCCTGCACCTGCGGAGGACATTCAAAGACCACCGCAGCCTGCGTCAACCCCGTCTGCAGCTTTCCCCTCGATGAACCAGATTCGCATGCTTCAATGGCCCGTGTCTGAGATGACAGGTCTCTAGTTTGGGCTTTAGGGTTTCTTGGTGCGGTGATAGGGAGATTTCGGAGATGTGATCAGGCCTTTTCTTGCACCCTCGCCAGGGCCTGAAAAGCAAACATTGAGATGTTCGGGGCATCGGAGGCGTTGCTGCATATTCGTCGCCCAAGCACAGCGAAACCAAAATGGTTCTTGTGCAACGGCTTGAGAATGTCTCTACGTGTCTGTGCGTATTAAATGCACACAAATCGTATCTATCTTGGTATTTTTGGCAGATGAGTATATATGGGCTCAATGATACATACATCTCTCTCCGTACATGACTGCGTACAGTACATGTAGACACACGCACACAGAGACTTTAGAACCCTGTAAACCTACAAAGCTTGGCTTTGAACCCGAATCGACCGACACCCTGATCCAAACAACACCTCCAACTACAGCGTGCCTCGCCGTGTGGAGCCAAGCTTGTGCAACTTTCTTTGAGTGCGAGCGCTTCCTGACGGTTTAGGGTTTAGGGTTTAGGGTTTCGGGTTTAGGGCCAGGACCCTCCCACGAACCCGCTGCAGGGAGGTTATAACCTTTTCTACGTATGCAGGGAAAATAGGTGGCCTGGGTACACACGGCTGCTACAGGTAGTGCCAGTACAAGTACGGGTTTAGGGTTGAGGGGTTTAAACTTCATTTTCAAGCCCACTTCCAGATCATGCCGATGCCCTTGAAACGTGATTGAAGCCTGCAATTACCCTAAATCCCGGGAGCCGTTGAACCCCTCGAACCCCTATCGGCCCTATCCAAACATTATAGAACCCTGTAACCCTTTGTAAGGAACTCCTTTCGAAACCCTCAGAGCCCTTACAACCGGCAGCTCCTTCGCAATCTTCAGCTTGCCCTCTGCTCTCGAGATTCAGTTGGACTACTGTAGGGTTTAGGGTTTAGGGTACTTTGAAGAAGGGTTTGCGGTGTCGTATGCTACTATAATCAGGCTCCCCGGGATATACGTAAGGAGCGTTAAGGAATGTGTAGTATCCTGAGCTAGTCAGGCTTGTCGATTACACGGCTCATACTGTTGATGATATAAACCCTGCGTTACCCTTAAGAACCCCAAAACTATGGGAATTATGGTATATTCCTTAATATATGGGTAACGCAGGATTTATATCATCAACCGTCTCAAGGCAAAGTCCACTGAGCTCAGGGTACATGGTGGCTTGAAGAATCAGAACAGGGTGCAACTGTAAACCCTAAACCCCGGTACAAAACAAAATACTACAGGTAGCTTAGGGGCTGCCAGGGGGTAGTTTTCATAATATCTCCGACCTCTTCGTTGAGCTTACCACCTAAGCCTAAATCGAGCCTATAAGGTTTAGCAGCCTGAAGTTCCGTAAGCCCACAGAGTCTAGCACAGAAACCCGAAGGGGAATACATCACAAGAACCTAAGGGTCCAAGTACTCCTTCGTGTAGGCCATAGGGTTGTAGGGAAACTCGCAAACCCCAAAACCCTGAACTGCACAACCCGAAACCCATACCCTCCAGAAGACAGCAGCAACGAATTGGCATGGCACCCTAAACCCTAAACCCTAAACCCTAAAGGGTTTAGGGTTTAGGGTTTAGGGTGCAATCTGGGGAGGGCCAATTTTTCCCTGATTCCTGGCTTGGAGCCCAACCCTGACGCCTCTGCCCCCGCGGGGAGGGACTGGCCCCAAGCAGCCAAAGAAGATTCAACGCCTCCAGTATATTATATACTCTATATATATATATATATTTATGCAGGTGTATAAATATAAATATATATATATATATATATATGTATATGTATATATTAGCCTCCTGTTCTGTGTGTATAAACATATATACATACACACATCTAATGTTGTATGAAAAGCCCACTATACTAAATTATATGTTATACTATGTTCTGGCACTTAAAGGTTAGAAGGCCGGCTGTTGTTTGCATGTTAGGGTGCAGCCACGAAGTTGTTTTTGGCTTCCGCTGTAGCTGGTCTATGACTGCATCCCATGGTTCGCTGCAGGACGAGTGCAGAAGCTGTCAGTCCAGGCGATGTACGTCATTGCAGTCACGGGCAGCCAGGTGGTGCAGGAATGACAGGCATAGGCATAGTTAATATGACAAGAGTCATGGTTGGCAGACACATCTCATCTAGGAAGCCTGAAGCCTTGGGCTGCAAATACCTACATCAACTAGATTGGGGTTGTACAGCTTCCTCGACCTACATAAAAACGAGCTGTTGCTTCCATGCAGATTTCCGAGTGACCAGGCTTCTATTGCATCCATTCTAGAGACCCTAAGGGCCCATGTACGCACATGGTATATACATTGGCCCTAATGTAGTTCCTGTTTGGGTACTTTGGGGTCTAAGTATATGCCATATGGGTACATGGACCCTTAGGGAGATTCAGAGAACAGGGGACCCCAATCTATTAAATACGGTGCAATTACTGTGTCAATCTCTCTCGCGGTTCCTTGTAGACGACTTTTGAATTCAATTCCGGCTTCTTCCAACCCGATAGCATCAAACCTAACACCTAAACCCAAAGCCCTAAACCCTGAACCCAAACCCTACACCGAACAGCCCTTAAGCCGGCAACCCACGCCTCCACGTCTGCGGCGGACTGCGCCATTGATCTGAATCAGTGCAAGTGCAGAATTCCAGGATGAGTTCTGGGCTCTGGGGACCCTGAACCCTTTTTGCATCCGGGCCTATTGCGACTGCCGGGTACTGGTACCCCTGAAGAAAGGAAACTGAGGGCCAGGGAGCCCTGAACCCTTTTAGCATCAGGACTTGTGCATCGCCTGAAGGTCTGAGCCTACAGAGGTTGAGGACTCATGACTGCACTTCCACACCTTGCTCAAAACCCCGCAACCCTGTTCTAGCTCAAAGGCAGCTGATTTGCAAGCGATTGCAAGAAATCTCGCCTGTGCTTTCTCAGGCGCAGGACTAAGGCGAAAGCCCCATCCACCCTCAACTCTAGGAGCCTCATTGCCAGATCTTCAGGGTTTGGGCTTTAGGGCCTATGGTGCTTCGAGACGTGAACTCGCACAGCGCAGGCACGGATTCATGGCGACAGGGAGTAACGATGTTGTCTTGTCCGTCTCCAAACTAAGTACTTACGGGGCGTATAGGGCTCAGGTTTCGGAGTCTTTGTCGGTTTCCATGCTTTTTGAAATCCAGGTTCTGGTTTTGGGGACCCAGTGGGTTCGAGGGGCGGAGGTTTTAGGGCTGTCGGGGCCTTCGGCGCATGGGGCGAGGGCTTTATGGGTTTAGGGGATATCCTCAACCCGAACACTCCGAACGCACATGCTCAGGGTGTAGGCATACAAGGGATGTCTTGTGATGTTCAAAGACATGTTGCCGGGGGGTAGGGTTCCAAGGGACTTGGCAATAGGGTTGCCAGCAAAAGTCCCAACAGAAAGCTTTCAAAGTCTGCAGTGCGAGACTCCAAACCCCGAGACAAGCCATCATCAAACCCAGGCCACCCGCACCTCCTTGTCGGCGGCCAGCGCACCGTTGGCTCACCATAAGGCTAAAGACCGTAGTTCAAAATACCAATGCTACATACGGCTGTTGCAGTCTGTTTGAACCTAAACCCTAAACCCTAAACCCTAAACCCCTGAGGGTTAGTGATTTGGGCTTCTAGAGCTCGAGGCTTGCAGGGCTTAAGGCTTAAGGCCTCGACTTCCGCCCTGGTCTCTCCCACTTTCGGAGCCAAGGGTTTAGGGTTTAGGGGTTTAGGGGTTTAGGGTTTAGGGGTTTATGGGAATTATGGTTAGGGTTTAGGGTTTGAGGTTTAAGACGTTTGAGATCCGGGTGTGTGATAAAACAGCGGCACTTTCTTGCTCTGGCTTAGACCCTGTCATGTTCGGCCTGTGAACCAACTCGACCTCAGAGCCACAAAATTGTCAGGCATGCAAAAGAGGCCCACAACAAAGTGTCATCCTAAGACTTCACGTCTGTGATGGAAGGCTGATTAGCAAAAAAAGCAGAAGTAGCAGTAGCAGTAGTAGAAGCCTTAGTACTGCGGATGGACAAAATCCTGCTCCAGTTTGCCCATACGTCTTTATTGGCGATTCCCCGAGCCACCTTGTTCACATCGGCCCGGATTTATTCCAATGTCCGACATCTTGCACCGCTCAAGTCCTAGCTGCTACCTGGACCTCAAAAGTATGTAAACATAATCGTATGTTCAAGGTGTTGGGCTATTAGATTTTGCCTACTTTTAAGGGTGCCGCCAATGGTATGTACGGGGTGTGGGGCTTGATGGCTCAGTCATTGGAAGTATGCATATAAAGGTGGTGCCAGATTTCGTCCATCAACCGTAGCAGTCGTCGTCGTCGTCGTAGTACTAGTACTAGTACTAGTACTAGTACTAGTACTGGTACTAGTACTAGTACTACTAATACTAGTAGTAGTAGTAGTAGTAGTAGTAGTAGTAGTAGTAGGCGGGAACCGGCAGCAGCGAGGGCACTTGCACTCTCCTGCAGCAGCGGCTGCTGGTAAAGCAAAAGTACGACTTATACTACCGCCACCGTCGACATAACATACCCTTCGAAACTCGAAGCAAATAATTCTTGTCAATTTTCATCACCATGCTAGATGGCTACAGAACGAAAAAGGACAGTACATGTATACACATATAACTATGCATATATGATGCGAATTGCGCAAATGCCCCAACTGCCGAACCGAGGCTTTCTTTGCTTGCCAGCCGCAGCAGATGGCGCTCTTTGGGCTTGGCGAGTGAAACACCCAAGTGGGTAGTTGTCAAATTATGGTCCCTTTTGGGGTGCCCTAAATAATAGGTGCCGTATTATAATAAGGACCCAAAAAGGGACCATAATTTTGACAACCACCCAAGTGCCACGATCGCTTGCTTTTGCCAGCCTTGCGCGGGTTTGAGGGCCGCATGCTGAGAGCGTCCATGGGTTGCCTCGAACCTGTCATACCCAGAAGCACCAAACCTCCCTTTACCTGCTGTAAGACTCAGAACAACCAGAATCCGCACGACGAGACACTTTTCTTAGGTCAGGAGTTGCATTCCTGTTGCTCGGTGGCTGTTGCGATGCAGATGAATAAGGATAATCACATGAGCAAGCTTGCGCTTCACACACACACACGCGCACAATATTCAAAACCTCATTCTTTGCATGGGCAGCAAAGCCTTATCCATACATGGGGCCGTACACAGAGAAAGGTATGTCATCACTGCACATGATGGAGTCTATGCATCCAGAGGATAGAAATTCTGAGCGGCTAACAGCAAGCGAAGCACCGCGCGCATCTTTTCTTCAGACGCAGCGGAAAGCTCGGGCTTGAGCCATCCGGTGGCAAGCGTCGCACGCTTTGGTCAATCAACTGGGTTGGTCTCCTGAAGAACATTTTCACAGTTCCCCCTACTTAATGTTGACCAAAGCATCTGTACATAGAGCACCAGATTATCCTGATACTCGCGACTAAGCCTCTCAACGGAGGCCTTATGACTGCGTCGTCGGAAGCTCGCATCTTCCTTGCGACACTTCAGCTCTTCATCTACATCCACGAAACCTAAACGGCCCGTCTTGAGGAAAACCTCAAAAGCTCCGTTGCTTCTCAAAGGATCATCTTTAGTGAGACAGTCCACGACCATCTTCTGGTGAGGAGTCCATCGGATGGAGCTTCTGGTAGACTGAAGGTCACGAAGTATGATTGCGAGCTCTAAGGCTGACTTTCGATCCTGTCTTCCTTGAGGATGCTCCCGAAGAAGGCAATCAAAGAGGGACTTAGCGTCCGTCACCGAGATCTGGGGCTGACGAGCAGGTAGCTGAACGGAGCTTTTCATGATCACCAGGTGGGGCGACAAGCTGTTGCGCCACTGATCCAACTGGATGTCGTGAAAGACGGCGTCTCGATACATGATCTGCAGCCACTCCACCTCGTTCACTCCCTGCAACATTGCTTGTGTCTCGCCCCCGAAAGTGCTGAACACCTTTCTCTTCAGCTTGCTGCTTCTCCAGGCCACAGGAGTAGCCCGTACCTGCTGGGCTCCCACGGGATGACTCTCCGCCGTGAAGACGGCCCAAGCGCCCTGAGTAGCATCTGTGGGGAGACCCTCCTCATCCACTTCGTCTTCTCGGACAGTGATCCCTCCGGCGTCTGACACCGAAATGAACACCATCTCCTTCGGGGGGTATCGCCAGATCTTGATGACGCGGTCGGCGGTGCTCCGAAGGTGGTTCACGTACTTGTTGATGGTGACGATGTCCCGTAGGCGAGCATGCGGAAGCCGACTTGCCATGATCGATGCCAGACCGGCCGCCTCTGGGCGGCTCTCTCGGGCCAGCCAGTTGATCTTGTAGATCAGTGACCTGAAGAGTCCAAACTCCTCCTCCGTAAGCGCGTCATCTTTTGATTGTCTGCGCCCTCGAGCAAGCTGAATCGGGAACACTTGCTCGAGGATGTACTTCTCCTGAGAGACCGTAGAAAAGTCGTGGCCCATGGTCACCTTTCTTCCGGCGTACTCGGCCTCGCCATACTCCCACTTCCCGAACTTGAACCGCTCCTGGAACACCTTCTTGATGGAGGCGGTGAGTGCTGGCTCGGTGGCAACGATGAGGTCGTCCACCTCCACGAGGACTTGGGCCTCGTTCTCCTTGGTCTTGGCGTTGAAGCGAAGATACCAGCAGGGCTCGGTGATGTGCCTCACGAACCCTTGACTCAACAGAAAGTCGACCACAGTGCGTCTCCAGGCAGCCGGAGCGTCATCCAAGCCGTAGACTGGCACGTCCAAGGCTATGAGAGCGCCCGGCGGAAGGTTTAAGCCCTCGCATCCTTCCGCGTACAGTGGCCCTTTCTTCCTCAAGAGTGGAAGTGACTGGCAAAAGGCATTTCGGACATCAGCGAAAGCGCAGTCCTGTCGGAGGTTGGTGGCCGTCTGCAGGAACATCATCAGACCCTCGGTGGAAGGAGTCGGAGCGTAAGTCTGTAACTCCGACGTGTCCGGGTCGCTGTGTCCTTGAACACACCATCGAGACTTGGCTTTCCAGGCGTTCAGCTTGTCCGGCAGCGGCTTCTTGCGTCTCACCATTCGTGACGACAGTATCCTATCCGGATACTTCCTCCTCGCCTCCTGGGCTTCTCTGCCCACTAGAACACGGACAGCTCCCGTGGCCAGCATGGCCTCCCATTCAACTTTGTCCGACTCTTCGAACATCCTTCTTTCTTCCGCTACAAGACTTTTCAGAGAGATCTCGTCTCCCCGCTTGGCCAGCAACGTCCATCCCTTGGTCTCCGAGTGGCTGTAGCTGAAGAGCTCGTCGTGGTAGTCGTGGGATCCTTCGCGGCGGTCGCCTTGGCGTCTCGGGGATCTCTCGCGTTGTCCCCGTAGGCCCTCGAACTCTGCGACCTGTCGCTCCACGCGACCAGCTCCTGTCACGCTCTCTCCTGGAGTGAGGGGTGGCGTAGCCGTAGACGATGATGCTGCGGAAGTCTCGTCACCCGGACGATGTCGAGGAATCGCCTGAAGGAGTCGACCCACGGGAGTGCCCGGGGCTCGAGTTCCCAACTCTTCGTCTTCCGAGGACATACGAGCTGCTTTGCGCACTGGCTGCGGCTCCTCGTCCTCCGTCTCTTCCAAAATGCTTTCCAAGGGACGGTTTAGGCTCTCCTTGGTAGGCTCGACCTCAGCCGCTGGCTCCTCCACTGAAGATCTTCTCGATCCGGCGGCACTGCTTCCTGTCCCAGCCTCTCTTTCGTGAGCTCGTCGAAGTGGTTCGGCAGGTTGAACGAGTCCGGGGGGAGGTGCTATCACCTGCTCCACGTCGGGCCTCGGGATCATCCGACTGGGCACGATCTCGACGTCGCGGGGCGCCTCCATGGGACGACGTGCCCCCCCTTCTCCTAAAGGAACTCCCTCTCGATCTCGAACCACTGGAGCCAGCTCCTCAGAGGGGTCTGGCGGCTTTTCTGACGAGACATCGGTGATCCCGGCGCGAACGCCGGAGTTGATTTTCTGTAGTAACTCAGCCAAACCTGGGTCCTCAGACATCTGGGCACCGAGCATCTCGTTGGGGTGAGCTGGGCGGAGCTGCTCCGATCCGCATCTCCACAGCCTCGACCTCATAGCCACATAGATGCCCTTCTGGCTCACCAGGACTATGACTCCAGGCCCACACCAGCGGTCACGAGGATGGAGAACGTTGTTGGGTCGTCCACGCCTAAAGACATACACCCACTGCCCCGCGGCCCATCGCCGCGACTGATGAGTGCTCGCTCGTGCTGCCTTTTGGAAAGCTTCGCGGCTCGTCTGAGCCATGACCGCCTGCCTGGCCTTGTCGCGGATGTCGAGCTTGCGCTTGAACTCTGTGGCCGCCAGGTCTAAGCCCGAAGGATCCGAGTAGGCGTCCGCGACGGCTTGCTCGCTTAAGTCGTCGTCTGTTAGTAATTCTCCTGGAATCCTTGGAAGTTCCCCAAAGACTAGGGCCGCAGGGGTGTAGCCTGACCTTTGCAGCCACCTATTTTTCACTGACGTCACCGCACTCAAGTATTCATCGAGTTCGTCCAATGTCTGGATGACGCATTGGCCGCTGGCGATTTCCCTGTCCAACTTTTCTTTTACCCAGCCTCCGTGGCGTTCTGCAAAGGAGTTCAACCACGGCTGCTCAGGGATGGTGACATGCTGAAGAATGGCGTGCGCCTCGCACTGGCGCTCAAACATCCCCTTGAACTCGCTTCCGGAGTCGGTAATCATCAGACTAGGTGATCCCAGGAACCGCAGCCACGAAGTGGCGAAGCCCTTCCAAGCAGCCTCGGCCGTAGGAGTCCCACCAGACAGTCCAGCAGGAATGGGAAGTCGCTGCACCACTTGGTAGTGCGTCCCAGCACACGTCATGTTGAGGATGGGGACGCTGAGCTCGTTGAACTTCAGGTAGAAGATGTCGACGCAGAGCACTCGGTTAAAGGAAAAGGTCTTGGGGTACTGAGCCCGGCGCCGGTTGTCTGGTCGGTGCTTCGTGTCGCATACTTCGCATGCCAGCTCGTTCTTGACGTGGGCCAACACGTGCTCATGGGCTCCAGCGGCCCGGAGCATGTGAAGAAATCGCTCCCTAGGCGGGTGTCCAAGATTGACGTGCAGTTTGCGAAGCAGACGTTTCTGGGAGTCGGTAACCGACTTGGCACTGGTCCCTGCTTCAGCTGGGTTTGAGCTTAGGGGAGACTCCTCGCCTTCAACGTCCTCTTCCTCGTCCTCTCCGAAGAAGCAAGCGCCCGACTCGTCGACGTCGTACTTGACCCCGGACAAAAGGCAACCGCAAGCCCAGCCTAGCTGCTTCTTCAAGCCTCCTGGAAGACGACGACCAGCAAGATGGAAGCCGAGACCTCGAAGCTTGCTCTGCATGTCCAGGTCAATCTTGTCCTCGCCGCGGATGGAGTAGCCAGCGATAGTCCATCTTCGTCCCTTCCACGGCTCCGTCTGGTGCTTGGTCCGAGGGGAGAACTGAACTAGTCGTCCCCGCGTTGAAAGAACTTGTCCTCGTAGGCGCTGACCGTCGTTTCCCTTTCGCCAAGCTATCTCCTGGCCTGGTTGGAGAGAGGGCTGATGGACCCAGATACCTCCACCGCTGTAGTCGCCCAGTCCGTACACAACATTGAGCGACTCCGGGCAGTTGTGGCTGTCGGCGTGCATGTCGAACTTGGTGTTGTAGCTCACGGAGAGGGAGGTGTGGCGCTCGCGGTCGCCCTTGTTTTTCAAGAACTGGCAGAGGTACCGCGACAGCCAAGGTCTCCGCTCGCTCTCCTTGGTGACCCCCACGACTCCACCATGCACGAAGGCGCCGAGGATCAAGTTGCGGCTCCGGATGTTGTTCTTGGCGATCCCTCGCTCGGAAGCACCTTCTCCTTCGAGGGCCTGCTCCAGCACCCGCTGACACATGGAATCTCTGAAGTCACCTTTAGCCAGCAGGCCACGAGCCCACTTTTCACTTTCAAACTCCTCGGCCTGAGGGGCCCGCCTGGCTCGCCCTAACTCCTCAGAACCTCTGGAGGCTCGCTGACGGCCGATGTTCGCAAAGTTCTCGTGGTTGGTCAGGATGGTCCAATCCCGGGAGACGTCAACCTCGGACTTGTAGTGCACTAACGAGGCACCCTTGTCTTTCACCCAAGTTTGGGCCCGCGCCGAGCTCCACATCGAGTTGGCTCGGGGCGCCAGCAGCACGAAGTTTTCTCCTCGGCGTTCCTGGAAGTCGGCAGCCTCGAGGCAGAAGTTCCAGGCAAGCTCCTGGTGGCAGGTGTCCGCCTCGTGCCCTTGCGGCTGCATCATCAGAAGTCTGGGAAGAGTCCGACTCAGGTGAGACCTGAACCGCGCTCGATGTTCCTTGCGCTTCACGTCCCAGCCGGCACTTTCCTGAAAGAGCTCGTGTACTGGAGGGGGCTGAAGTCCTTGAGCTCGAAGTTCCTCCACTAGCTCGGCTCCAAGACCCATCACTGCCATTCCGGTGGAGTATCCTCGCCTCCTCCAGTCTTGATCTCGAGCCATGTTGCGAAGACGCCCGGCCGCCAGCTTCCCGGCGCTGTCTTCCTTCTTGATCCTGACCTTGAAGTCAAGCTCATCCTCGTCAGTGATGTTCGCCAGAGCCGCGCTGCTGTCGAACACCCAGAAATCACCATCGGACCGTGGCTGCCCTTGTTCTCCGAGGCGTCGGGGACGGGCCTGATCGCCGGCAATTTTCCTCATGACAGATAGCTGCTTCGGAAGCGTCCATACTTGCATCGTGAAGCCCGGCAGCGCATCCTTCAGCACTTCAGTCGGCTCCCCGGGGCCAGAGTAGACTGCGCGGTCCCGGTCGTCCAGCAACTGTATCCACTGAGGGACCTCGGTAGCTGAATCTACGACTCCTCGCATCTCCTCGCAGTCACCTGTCAGCACCTGAAGTCGATCCCCCCACCACCTGTCACGATGATCCTCCGGAGAATCTGGTAAAACATGGGGACCAGCTCGACCATCTGCCTTAAAGGGACCTGCGCGATCTTTGCGAGAATCGGGTACGGGATGAGGTTCTGAAACTAGCGAAACATGTTGACCTGCTCGACCATCTGCCTTTGTGGGACCTGCGCGATCTTTGCCAGAATCGGGTAAGGGATGAGATCCTGAAACGGGCAAAACACGTGGACCAGCTCGACCATCTGCCTTAGTGGGACCTGTGCGATCTTTGGGTGAATCGGGTAAGGGGCGACCCTCGAGGACGTCACCACTGAGAGTCTCCGGGCAGTACACCACCCACGAGCTCTCACCATACCCATGCTTAGCCAAAGCGCCTTGGAACTCGGCTGAACACTGTCCCCAGCAGAGCACCGAGGTCGCAGTCATGATCGTCGTGGTCATCCACGACGGCCAGCTCAGTCCTGAACGGGAGACTGCTCGTTGGGATTCTCCACTCGGTGCCACTTTGGCTCGTCCAGCTCCGAATCGTCGTCCTCGTCCATGGCTGTCGTCGCCGCCTGACTCGCCATCACATTGATCTGGTCCACGGACATCGGCTTCTCCAGGGAGTCCTGCGCCATCAACAGCAGCTGTCCCTGACCCTTGGAGAGCTCCTCGAGAGACCGGCTGATGTTCCCCATGGCGGTCGACACTGCCCTGCCCTGGTCCTGGAAGCTCTGCAGCATGGCTTGCATCACAGAGAGCGTCTCGTTCTCCATCGGTCCTTGGGTGGCCACGCGGCTCGGTCGATAGCCTTGGCTCCCCATGGCCTGGCTCAAAGGCCGCGGTCTCGGCTCGATCAACGCCTCTGGCACTGAGGAGCTTGGGCGCGCCTTGCTCTTGGACTGGCCCTTCGGCTTGGTCTTCTTGTGGTACTCCAGCCTTGCGCCGCACACCCCACACACCTTCCAGGACCCGTACTGGTTCCCTCGTCGTAGATGCCGATCGACTGGATGCAGACATGTCCCCGGGGCCTGCGCTGGCTGGGTGAGGTACTTGTTGCGCTCGGACTTCGAGGATTTGGAGCGCTCTGACAGGACCAGCCTCATGTAGGAGACCCGGGCCGCCTCCACGACGAACAACACCCGCTGAATCATCATCCTCCATAGCTGCTGTCCTCGCACAGAATCGCGAGGTGGCATGAATCGCGGGATTCGGGCTCCTAGAGGTAGAAATCGAATTGAAAGAAGAGTCGCTGAAAGCTAGCTCTTGGGCTTGAGAGACCGCACGATCATCCGAAGGAGGCACTTCACGGGAGACTTCAGACTCACACTGGGAGGGCTCTGGCTCGGCTGCAGACTCAACTGTGGCGTTTGTCATGACATGGGGTTTGCTGGGACCCTCTGTGCACTCTGCCGGAACATCCATGACACCGATCTTCTCGGAACTGAGCGATGACGAGACCCCAGAATCATGCGCGCCCACCCTCCCTGTTATGTACGCAGCTGAAGAGCACTGAAAGTCGCTCGCGTCGATCTTGTACTTCCTGAGGATTTCCTCTGGAATCGGGAACTCATTGCCCTTCCACTGCGTTAGTGGAATGGTCCTGTGGCCGGAAGGCTGCTTGTGAAGAGGCAGAGACCTGCCAAGTCGTCGAAACAAGACCGTGTCCTCTTCGAGGTCTATGCGCGATCTCAAGAACTCAAGGAAGCCGACGCTCAGAAGAGGAGGAATGTTCTCTTCCAGGACCGTCATCTGTAGTATCCCCGGAACTCCTCCCGGAGCAATCGGAATGAGCGCAACCTTAGAGACTCTCGCGGCTCCTCCTATCCCGGAGGGTGCCGAGAAAGGAACATCAATCTCGACTGGCCGAAGTCCTTGCCTCTTCAGCTCCTGGGTGATCTGCATGTACGCCTGGCCTCCAATCAGATCTTGCGTAGCTCCAATGTCGAGAATGGCTTCGCCGGCCTTCAGCGATAAGAAGTTCCAGCACCCGGGGCCCAAAGGAAGCTTCTCCTTGACCGAAGCCACCACTCTCTGAAGCTCTTCAGAGGACAGGAAAGAGAACCCCGAGCCAGCACCGGCTCCTCCTTCGGCCCCCGGGGCGTAGCAAAAGCCCGAGGGAGCGCTCTTCTCCCTGTTGAGGTGGCAGTCCTCGGCCCAATGCCCCTTTTTGTGACACAGCCGGCACTTGCTGATCTTCTTGAGGTCCTCCCGACTCATCTGTCCACGCCGGCCTCCGGCGCCAGCTCCTCCAGAGGAGCCCCGATGATGGCCGCGGTCTGCGCCCTTGGAGATCGTGCCCCGGTCCTTGCGTAGTTCGGCCTTGAACAGCTTATTTTCCTTCCACGTTCGCTTCTTCCGATGCTGATCAAGAACCGCGAAGACTTCGTTCACCTGGTCCTCGGAGAGGTCCAAGTTGTCGAGCTCGGCAAGCACCGTGGCATCCTCGAGATCGTCCTCCTCGTCGCCGTCGATCTCCTCCTCGCCGTAGAAATTCTCGGCCTTGCCTGGCTCCTCCTCGGTGAAGCCGTGCAGTCGGTCGCTCCTGACATCCATCCGACTCAGACACTTAGCCACTGCGAAGGGGTCCTCGTCGTTGCCTTGAAGGAGAGCTGTGAGGTTCTGCTGATTCTGATCCGACAAGGAGGCTCCCTCTCGCATCAGCATGGCCTGGAGCCCTGCCGGGACGGAGATCCCGAAGGTGGAAGCCTTCATGAAGTCCTGCTGCTTGCGCATTGCGTATTGGGCTAAAGTTTCTTCACGTCGTCGTTGAGACTGGTAGAACAGGCTTCTAAAGGCATCCCTCTTCTCGTCATCCTCTCGCACCCCGGCCTTCATGTCCAGCACCGCGAGGATGGCGTCGAGGTAACCCCCGGAGTTCAGCACGTGCTCCGGGATGTGCTCCATGTCGGGCTGAAGTTCCCAACCGAGGCTTCGAAGAACTTTTTCAGCTCGTCTGCCCACGGACAGGTCGGTCATCTTGTCCCACCTGCGGATAGCCATGACCCAGTACTTGCGGTGAGCCCAACCTGGCCAGGCGGGTGGATCTGAGTGATCCGGCTTCTGGGCCTGCCACGACCAGGAAGAGCCCCATTGGCCTGAGTCCCATCCTCGAAAGCTTCCTGGAGCCCAGGTGGAAGTCTGGCCAGTCCCTGCGCCTGGAGCTGTAGTTCCATTTGCCTCGGCCGGAGAAGCAGCGGGGGAAGGTGCTCCCATGGCTTGGGCAGCCTCCCGCGCTGTAGTGCGTACTTGGGCCGCAATCGCCCAAGGATCGAAAGTTTCCTCGCCTTGTCTTGAGGCTGCTGCACCCGAAGCCTCATTGGTGTTGCCGGAGGTGCTCCACCACTGGTTCCCCTGGACTGGATAACTCCAGTCGGAACCCCACCAGCGATGGCCGGACCATGTGTCCCCCCATCCTCCATGCCACCAAGAGTCTTCGCGATTCCAGCCTGCATTGCCCTGAGCTTGTCCGGCCGCCGTCGTAGCAGTAGCATCCGATCCGCCAGCGCTCGCCTCTGCTGTCGCCGTCAATGACGATCCCGGCTCGTTACCAGCAGGCGGACCTTCTGACGCGCCCTGCTCGGCCATGGCTCGGAACCACGCTCACGCTACCAACTGAGCGGCTAACAGCAAGCGAAGCACCGCGCGCATCTTTTCTTCAGACGCAGCGGAAAGCTCGGGCTTGAGCCATCCGGTGGCAAGCGTCGCACGCTTTGGTCAATCAACTGGGTTGGTCTCCTGAAGAACATTTTCACAAATTCCTCAAAGCTGTATGTGCCGTCTGAAGACAGCCGCCTTCCACGCAAACAAATATGGAAAGCGGACGCATCCTTTCGGTGCACATTGTTTCAATGGGACTTCCAACCCCAATGACATGCCATGTCACAGCCCCCCGGCCGTCATGTTGCCAATCAGGAAAACTCCTTGCATCCCATTAACCCATGAAGCTCCAATCCCGACCACAATTCCCACAAAGACTTCTAAACTCGGTTTAGGGTTTTAAGGTTTTTAGGGTATAGGTCTTTACAAACTCTTATATAAGGGTTTAGGGTTTCAAGGCTTTAGGGTATAGGGCTTTATAAACTCTTAGGGGTTTAGGGTTTTAAGGCTTTTCGGGTATATATATATATATATATATATATATATGTATGTATATATACATAAGGGGCTTAAGGCACCAGCCCCCCACCTGCAATCCCAACCCTCGAAATGAGCTGCAAAGATCCTACAGCCCTAAACTCAACAAAACAGACCCTGGAAACTCTAAACTTAGGGCTTTTAGGGTTTAGGGTTTAGGGTTAAAGCCCCAAAATTTCAAAACCCGGAAACTTGTCGCTCCGAGCCTCCAGGCTAAACCCGAAACCCTAAATTTAAATCCCAAATAACCTACCTGTTTAAGGAGTTACATAAAGAAATCGTAATCTGGATCCCTTAAAAGGTAGGTTCCTTAGGGTCCAAGTCAACCCTAAATCCCGAAACTTCCCCTAAACCCTTAAACCCATAAACCCTAAACCCTAACCTGGCCCTAAATCCCAAAACTTCCCATCTTTGCAGCTGGGCACGTCAATGCCCGGATCGCAGCCCGGGAGTGGATGGCCTCCTTACGGCAACGGTTTAGGGTTTAGGGTTTAGGGTCGCGAGTTTTCAGTTTTAGGGGCTTATTATCGGTTTTAGGGCTCAGGGGTTTCGGATTTAGGGTTCATGGTTGGGAGAGTGTTAAAAGCTTAAATGTCTATTCCTTCTTGGATTTTCGTACCCATAAACATAAAAAGATGGTACCCAACTATGACAAAGCTTACGGTTTGGGGGTTTAGGGTTTAGGGTTTAAGGCTTCGGGGTTTGGGGCTGGCTTTAGGGGTTCGGCTTTTGGGGCAGTTGAGGGTTCGGGGTTTAGCGGTTTCACTCGAGAAACTCCCATGGAGAAGGTAGACCAGTCCCTGCAGGGCGTGTGGGGTTTAAGAGGGGTTCCGGATTTGCACTTCAGGGTTTAGGGTTTAGGGGTTTAGGGGTTTGGGGTTTAGGGTTTAGGGTTTCGGGTTTGGGGGTTTAGGGGTTTAGGGTTTGGTCCTCAGGTGCCGAGTTGGGAAATCCCTCCCGCCTGAAAATGAATCAAGGTCCTTACCAACGAGGATCGCAGCATTCAGGGTCTATAGAGGAGGTTTAACACGTAGAGCGTCGTGTGTGGGAGGAATGATCCCTGTCACAGGTCTATGTGGAAGGAAGCTGTAGAGTGCCTGCTTAAGGTTTAAGAAGAACGATCCTTGCAACTGGGATCTGTTTACCAAGTCGCTGATGGGGATCCGTTGCTACATATACCTAGAGAAGGGTAGTCCACTCTCGGAAACCACTGTACAAGCGGTCTTTTCTAAGCTATCGTTCTGCCCCCTCTGTGCGCTTTGGACGGGATCTTTTCGGTGTTGATGCGGACAGTACATGGAGTTTTCGCTTCATTCGTGCAAGCAACATTCACAGTAGCAGCACTAGCAGGTATTTCTCGCTCACGGCCTTTCAAGACCGCCGAAGAGGGGGAGGGGGGACAGGGATGGTTACGGGACTGGGGGTTCGTATAGGTTGCGAAGGACGGTGCGCGAAGGGCAGGCCGGACAAACATCGCGCTCCTGATTGCCAGTAATGACTGACCGAGACGACCACGGTAATCATAGTCAAGGAGACGAAGATGATGACAGTAAAACACTAAAGCTTAGAACCGTTAGCCACCATTCGGTGAACTCACCAGCACGAACTTTCCTCACATCCGTCGGTCGGAAGTCTTCGAACCTCTTATAAGCTTCCATATCCTCTGACACTCTAACGCCAAAACCCTCAAAAACCCTAAACTCTAAAGCCAAAGCCCTAAAACCCTAAACTCTAAACCCTAGGCCCTAAACTCTAAACCCAAAACGATAAACAGCACCCGAAACTCTGCAGAAGCACAAACGGACTCGCCTGGCCACAGTCGTCCCCTCGCGGTAAAGGCGGGCCATGGTTCCCATAGGCCCTTTTTGGTCTTGGGCCTCCGGCGGATCTTCAGTACGTTTGGGATTTAGTGACCAGGGGCTTCGCCCTAAACCCGAAACCACAGAACCCTAAATCCGAAAATATCGGAGTGGGTCGGGATCCAGGTTTTGGATGGTAGCACTTCGTGTCCATCTCCGCCAGCAGGCAACCGACGGTTTGAATCCAGAATGTTTTGAGGTGCTGGCGGTCTCCATGGATGGGGGGTGGAATATGCAAGACAAGGGGTTCTCTTCAGGCTCATGATTTATGTGAAGTCCCTGTAAAAAAAAGGCTAAAAAAACACGGAATCTGCTCAGGGCACTGTTATCAGATCGGCATCGTCCATGGAGTTTTCGTAGTTGAAAAAAGTACCCATAGTCTCCACTGTAATTCCTTTTCTTCGTTGAATCGTTTAGGGTTTAGGGTTTAGGGTTTAGGGCCAAATTATCTATTTAGCGCTTGGGGTTTCAGCACTCACAACTGAAGCCTCGTGAGGATTCAAGTACGACGGTTTAGGGGAAAGGGAACTACCTATAGTCTCCATTGTAGTTCCTTTTTTTGGTTTAACCAATTATCTATAAAGGATTCTATAAGGTATCCCCGAAAAGGAACTACAATGGAGACTATAGGTACAATGCTAACTGTAGGTAGGGTAGCCGCTGACTGTACACAGAAGGCAACTAGGCCGACGCAAATTGGAAGAGCAGACCGAAGTGCTGTGGGAAGTTTCCCCAAGGGTGTACCATGCCTCAATATAGGAGGGATGCTACTAAAATGTCAGGCATAATCCGCAGTCAAAGGGATTTTGGAATGTCTGGGAACTTGCCAGGTTCTGTGCCCCGAAATCGCAGCAGCCGGCCTCTGAGAACATGACCTCGGCCTTGTCCTCAGTTTGTCAAGGGCCCTAACTAGGTAAACCCCTACCTTAACCCCAAAGAACCTACCTTTTTAAGGACCTATATAAAGAAACTATAATAAGCAGCCCTAAACAGGTAGGTTATTTGGGTTTCAAGTACACCCTAAACATTCACCTGCTCAACGTCCCCTGTCGAGTGCCGAAATATGGCCACTGCCCAATGCACACCGTTTGATCCGTTGAGCCTGTCCAAGATCACCCCAAATGGGGCGAACAGCAGTGGTTCTGCTGTTCGGGTCTCTGGGCAAGTTTTTGTTGAGGCTTGTTGCCTGTGCCTGGTGTCGTGCCTTGCTGACATTCATGATCCCACAAGATCTGAGTCTACGCTGTGCGCCAGGGCGCTGCGGCTGCAGCATCTGCATATTCCAAGTAAGCAATACCTGTACAAGAGCACGGGCTGGGGTTCAGGGTTCAGGATTTCTAGCAAGTGGTCTTGTGTTTCAGGGTTGACATGGGGTGATTGGCAAAACCACGGCTTCCGAAATCGACACTTCCTTACTGTACCACGTTTTGGACCCCGCATTAATGTCGAAGTTCCAAACTGGTGTCCAAGCACAATAGAAATTTCATGTCTCGAACAAGGAGTTTTGGGGACTGCAAGGGAAAATCAAGAAATTCTGACTGCTGCTATGTTCCCACCCCTGTCCGTGACTCACTGCCTTGCACTCCGCGTATCTCTGGGCGTGGACTCAGCACGTGGCAACCCTAGTACATGGGGTAGAAGCTTAAACGGGGTTTAGGGGCATATAAAGGTCCAGGCATAGATATCGCGAGGAACCCTAAGGAATCGAATGGGGTTTCTTACAGCTTCTTCAAAACCCTAAACCCTGAACCCCAAACCCTAAATCCTGAACCCTATAAACCCTAGACACTAAACCCTAAACCCTAAATCCTGAACCCTAAACCCTAAACCTTCTTCTACATAAATTAGACTTCAATCCGAATTCCGGCCTTTGGCTTTCTGGCGGATCGGGTCCTCGGCAGGTTTTCCCACCCCCAGCAACCTAAGACCTGTACGCTATCCGCTTGAAGGTTCAGGGTTTAGGGTTTCAGCACTCACTCTCGGACAAGCCTAGGCGAGGTTCCTGGTACACGACGGTTTAGGGTTCAGGGTTCAGGGTTTAGGGTTCAGGGTTCAGGGCTCAGGGGTTCAGGGTTTAGGGTTCAGGGTTCCGGTTAAGGGTTTAGGGTTCAGGGTTTCGGGTTTAGGGTAGGTCTGAGGAGCGGCCCTAGAAAACTCGAAAACTCGAGACTCCACTCCAAAGAGAGGGGCTCCCAAAGCACACGGCTGCCAAACCTGAAACCTCCAGAAAGCCAAAACTGGGTTGCAGTGTTAGGGCCCTGAAAAGTATTTATGAGTAGGTACCTCTTTAGAAACCATAAAGGGGAACTTTAAAGTTTCCCAAATTGCCACCTAGAAAAGCAGTACAGCATCTCGGGCGCAGGCCACCGGGATGTCAAGCACATCTGGCCTACCGTTCGAGGCTTTAGGGTTTAGGGTGAGGGCAGGGATCCTAAACCCTAAACCC
>CAJNDV010034656.1:925-29116 GCA_905221635.1 Symbiodinium sp. CCMP2456 | reverse complement strand
AGCACAGCACCACCGACTCTCCTGCTAGTCTGCTAGTAACTGCTAGGCTAGTACTCATCCTCCTCCTCCTTCTGCTGCTGCTACTACTGCTGCTACTGCTGCTGCTACTGCTGCTGCTACTGCTGCTGCTATTGCTACTGCTACTGCTACTGCTACTGCTACTGCTACTGCTACTGCTACTGCTACTGCTACTGCTACTGCTACTGCTACTGCTACTGCTACTCTATTGCTACTGCTACTGCTGCTGCTGCTGCTGCCTCTGCTACTGTTACTCCTTCTCCTGTTCCTGCTGTACTGCTCCTGCTCCAGCTCCTGCTCCTGCTCCAGCTGCTGCTGTTGCTGCTGCTGCTGCTCCTACCACTTGCATCGCTGAGTGTCTAACTGCCGATCGTGAGTCTACCTTGGGCATTTCTTGTTGTCCTTCTTCTGATTACTGTTTTCGTATCTCCGGTAGCATGACGTATTGGTACATTTTTCGACGGGCTGATGCGCTTGTTGGGTGCATGGTTTCGTAATGCAAAGATTTAGTGTGTAGCACCCACGCAGACAGACACAAAACGCCGGTCGTGAAGGGTTGATGCCCGGCACCGGCAGCACGTTGCTGACCAGAAAGATGGCAGTTTCTCTCGAGAGTGCTTCAGGTTTGAGTTCTGTTGTGGCAGTGGTTAGTTTCAGGCTTTGTCAGGATGCAACCTCGTGGTGGTACGCTTGCATTGGAGCTCCGGTAAAGGTTCAGGAAGAGCTGTTTGCGTCGTGTTTGGGGGTTTTGCTAGCGTTGCCTGATTAAGCTTTGTTAAGGCAGCACCCTGGTCAGAGAAACTGCCACGTCCGTTAGAACTGGTGACGAGGATCAGTTGTGCGCCCGCGATCGCAACAGGCTTTTCTCGAATGCTCGCATGCGGGCCCGAAGCTAAACTGCAAATCCACAAGTGGATCTGCAACTAGGTCTCCATGCTTGGGGTTTTGGGCGCATGCTCTAAGTCCGCTTTTGGTTTTTTGGGGGGTTTGATAGCATGGCATGCAGGGTATCGAATCGCAATGAAGCTTTTATCATCATCATCATCATCATCATCATCGTCATGGTCATCGTCCTCTTCCTCGTCCTCGTCCTCGTCATCGTCATCATTGTCATCATCATCATCATCATCATCATCATCACCATTATCATCATCACCATCATCTTCGTCATCATCAACATCATCGTTATCATGATCATCATCTTCTTCTGTTGCAAACTACAATTCGGAATACGGCTACAGGGGTTTGGGCTCTTACATTCAGCGTTCCGATTGTGTGCTCTTACTACGTGTTGGGTTGCTATTCTGACTACAGCCTTATGTTTGTCGTCAACGGCCGAGGCTCAGGGGTTAGATTGGATCCTGCGCGGCCTGAACGAGTGTAGGCTTATGAGCAGCTTTATGGTCGATTCGGGGTGTAGCTGTACGTGGATGGTTTGCAAGCTGTCACTGTGCGCTTCGCGCATCCAACGAATGATTGCGAAGCCTCGACTTGTTCGTTCCACCAAGTACAAGTACCCTGAGACGAGGAATCCACAGCCTCCTCCACAAGCCTGACATACACTGAGAAAACTAATCCGAAATCCTAAAGGAAGTCGAAGCCTTTCAGAGTTCTTTTCTTTCGCGGCCGGTTTGGCTCCTTCTCTTTGGGGCCAGCAGCTTCACGGGGAGTGCCGGCCTAAGTGTGTCAAGCTTGATGTTTGGAGTTTGGACCACAAGAAGTACTTTTGGCCTTCCTCCCCTTCCTGCTGCTGCTACTGCCGCCCGGGAAACGGATGTGGCCTTGTACACACTGAAGCCTGCGTTTGGCTTCCCTTATTGCGAAAAGCACCCAGGAAACCAGGTTCGACAACAACCAGAATGGACACTCATAATTGATTCCTGGGTTTGTAGTTGTTAGCCATGACAAAACTTCGCAGGAAAGGGAACATATCCAATGCGAATTGTGTAACTAAATTCGATAACTTGGACTCCAAAACATCATCAAAAGCGTACAGACATGCTGGAACAAGTCACTAGCGTTGGGACACAGCCAAGAGGGCACACAAAACAAGTACCTGAGGTCAGTGAGTATTGGTTCTCTAGCGGGAGCATGCACGCATCTGGGAGGCTTGCATAAATGGGGCCCGCAGATGCGAAATGAGTGGTAGAGCCGAAGGTTCTTTGTTACTACCTTGCGCATGTCGAAGTTGCAGTAATAGTCTAAACTTTTTAACCACCAAAATAATACACAACCATAAGCCCTGTGTCCCTGGTCCCTGGCCGACTCAGGCGGTGCAGCCCTGACGTGCTTTGGCTCGATGTCTTTTAGGGGGTCCGGGCATTGGGATTAAGATTTCGGCGGATACATGCGGGGGTCAGTGGATGATGGACAGGGAACTGAACCTTACCTGCAGTCTTGGTGTATCTTCGCTTCAATCGGGTGGCTGGGGTGCACAGACTTCAGGGTTTTGTGGTAGGGGTTTGTGCTGTGGAGAACCTGCCCGCTCTACGGATGAGATGAGTTTTTTTTGCCCTCCAATTGACATTGAACGCCAGACCCAAGGCCTGAAAGCTGAGCCGTTGAGCCCAATATCAAATCTTTCGCCTTCAACCTGCGGACCTTGGCGCTCAGGCAGCAGATAAGGCACCGCGTCTAAGCCATGCTCGGGGCTTGGTGGTCCGAGAGCGACATGCCATGAGACCGCTGAACATAGATGCTGACGAGGCAACAATTCTTAATATGAGCACTCAGTGTTCACGGCAGTGTGGTAATGTACCAGCAAGCTGGCCTGAGGAAATCCCCGCAGTTCAGGCATAGCCGTTGCATCCCTGCTACTACATTCTCGCTCTGTAACCTGAGCTGCACAACGTGCTTTGGAATGCCGGCCTCGGATTGAGGAGCAAAGGGCATAATGCAGAAATGAGGCAACAGGTAGCGCTGACTTTATGTTATGTGGCAGGCCTAGCCGGAACATGGATCGAAATCCCAAGTCCTTCTGGCTTCCTCCAAGCTACTCGTGTCTCAAGAACCTCGGTTTTTTTCCACGACACGGATTATGAAGCTGCAGCTTATGCAAGCACCTGCAGACTTCATGGCCAGAGTACCCTCCCAAATCCTGCGTTTCAATGCCGTTGCATCTCGAGTCCGAGGACTTTAAACGTGAGCTTCAAACTCTCCGGGTCCGGTGGGACCACGTGGTGTGCTTGGTGTTCTGCACTTCAGCCGTGCAGCGCAATTTGCGAGCAGATGTTTTTAGGGTTTGTTCGAAGCTCAGGACGCTATTGCTAGTCTGGTCCGCAGCATTGAGGCGTGAGGTCTTTGCAACTAATATGAGGCAGCTGGCCTTCCCGGTATGCTCGAACTGCAGCATTCAGAACACACGACAGAAGCGAACCTTGAGCAGTCGGCAAAGGTTCTCGTTGGACCTCGAGCCTTCGATGACGGTCAAGGACACTGCAGACAAGATTGTACCGATTCCGCTCTTTGGTCAGTCTCCACTGCGGCTCTCTGTGTTGTCCTGTTTTGGCGATGACCATGACGACGACGAGGGCTACTCTGAGTCCTTCTGCTTCTTCCTCTCATGCTTTGTCGTGCTTCTTGCCGATTCTGCCACCCTTCAAATTATCATCCTTTCTCTCGCTGCTCTCATATTGAATACGATTATGATAGCTGAACGGCGCATCGGTACTTCGATTATGTTTTTGTTTATTGCGGTTCGCTTTTTCTGTCATGGGATCTTGCAAAAACTGATGGCTTGACTGTGAAGGGAGTGACGATGAATGTGGGCCGTCTGCCAATACACATACAGCCCGCCAATATTTCACATCTATATCCAGGAACTCGCCTTGATCCGAAGTTTGAACTCTGCAGCTGCACTGTCTTAGCCCTAGATCCTCGGTAGGATGTGAAAGAGAAGGCAAAGGCAGAGCCGGGACCTTGGCAAAAAGTCTTGCTACACATGTTACTGGCAACACTGAATGTGTTTGTGATCGTCATCATGGTTACTTGGAGTTGGAGTTTCTGACTCAGGCGGTGGGGTATTTATTGATGGCTGCTTTAGCAACCATTTGCTGGCGATGGTGAGTATTATATACTCCGGGGCTTATTCTAGTGATGGTTTGGCAGTGCAACATCGCGCAAGACTTGGTGCCACAAGTTCTGCGGCGACAGGGTGTCGGAGAGCTGAGGTTGCTACAGGTTTTGTTGTCTTGCCCTTGACGCAGATTGAAGCACGAACAGATTTTTCGGCATCACCCCGAGCCCGATCGTTTTTCCATTGATTGCGATCGTGAGCATCAGGTGTGGCATTGAGCCAGACTCCATGAAGCTCATCTTCAAGGGGCCCCGCACCAAGCACAAAGACTGGCGGGCAAGACCCCGGGCCCCGACAAGACAGGGCCCTGCCCCAGCTTTGCCCCCCTTTATCGCCCTTTCGCGGAGAGTTTAGAGTCAGAGGGCCGTGACGCCGTGATCCTTAGGCTGAATGGCTGTCGGTCATCCTCCCACCTGTGACAACATCCAATGAGACCAGACCGACCGAAGACTAAGGCTAAGGACCTGAGTAAAGGGAAACATCCCATGTTGACTGAGGTTGACATGTCGGTATGCAGCTCGAAACTCCACCCCCTACATTGGCCCTGTGGCATGCTCTACGGCCTCGCGCGCTATAGGGGTAAGCCTCCAACTCCGAAGTGTCGCCCAAGCCTAAACACATGCACGAAGGCGCATCCTCAAGGACGCGGACACGCTCGAGTCGCAGAAGGCATGGGCCGTTTATCTTGTCCTTCACTGGAGTTTGGAAAGACCAAGCTGAGGCCCAAAGCTGTTGTTAGCCCGGAAACATGAGTCTGGAGGATCTTGAGTTGTGAAATTTCGTCGAGGCAACAAGTTAGGTAAGGGCTTGACACCTCTCTTGGGAGATTAGGCAGCCCTTGCAGCACCAGACGAAAAGTCCCAAACCTTTGCCTCGGTGAGTATCAAGTAGCTGAAGGCAACATGGGGTCCCGTCAGGGGACGATCTCGGTCTCAACTCCTGAGAACCTAAACTTGGTCGAGGTTGAGAGTGGCAACACAATGCACGTGGTGAAGTCCCAGCCATCTGCTGGCGGTGCGGCCGCCACGTTGCGCCCTCAGCACCTTTCGAGGAAATAGGTGGTACAGGTCAGTTGTGGAGAGCTTGGGTCAGTGTTCGGGGTTTTGCGGACTTGGATCCTTTATTCTGTTTCAACAGGTTGGTATGACTTCAATTAGACCCTTTGTTGTGATGTTGCTTTGGCGTGGTGCAATCAAAACAGCGTTTTGGACGGGTGCTTCTGGTAAACACGTGTTATGTTCCGCAGCGGTGGTGCAACTGTAAATACGACATCTGCAACAGCTTCTTAGGGTGAATGACAGAGGCTGTTGGCCAGATCGACCATTTTCATATCTGTGGCGTTTCGGCGGCGCCAGCAAGCGCATTGACAGCCACGTGCCTGGTGGCGCATCCTCCCGTCCTACATGAGGCCAGCTGCTGCCACGACTCCAGCCGCAGCTCCCACCGCGCCTGCCGCCACCCCTGTGTTGACCTTATTGTGAGAGCATCGCTGCTGGACTGTTGGGTGATAGCCAGTCATAGCTCGTAGAAAGACGTTGGGAGTACGGTCAGTGCGGTCCTGATAGTAGCACGACCTGCTTCGGGTTTTTCGATGAACTTCCCGCTTTATGGCTGTTTGCTGCTGTTGTTGTGCTGGCTTGGTTTGAGCAGTGATTGGAGAGGCATCCCGCAAGCTGTCGCATGACCAAAGCCTCATCTTGGTCACCAAGAGCTACATGTGAACGAAACCAGCGTCCTTGCCAAACCCGGAGCCCAGACCGAAATGTGCTCCTAGGCGGCCACACCCGGCGCGACACCCGACCCCCTCGCAGCCATGGCGGGTCGGGAGCTGACGGAGGTTATCGGTAGTGCAGCTGCGCAGACACTGTGGGAGAATGTATCGTTTCTTCCATGATGCCTCGACTTACAAAGGGATTCAGCTCTTACAGGCCACACGAGTGGATGTCATCCTCCCTCAGCCCCGGCCAATGCGGCAGGATTTGTCAGATCACTGAAGGTCTCCTGCCCGCTTCGATCTTTAGATAGCAAGTTGTGAAGGAAGATCAGAGTCCAAAACCACCGGGTCTCGACCCCAACAGCAGAGTCTCTCGGTGAGCCAAGGCCTGGGGGCGGCTAAGCTGCAGATGAGTGTATTTGTTTTAGGGGTTTTGCAGTGTGCTTCATTCAGGGCATTGTCGGCCAAATGACTCCAGAATTTCGTTTGGTATGTTGTTGGGAATTCTCCTGGGTTCGGTTTTCCAGTGAGGTGATGGCGAGGGTGGTGGTGCTGCTGCTGATGATGATAGTTATCATGATGATAGTGATCCCTGTCACCATGATGCTTACCATGGACATGATCACCTTCAATTGCGGCCGTTCTCTCCTGATCTCGCGTCGCAGGCTTTGAAATTTCCGGGTGTTCGGAGTTCAATTGGCCTGACGTGTGCTCGCCAAAACTGCAGAGTCTGCCCGTGTACAGCTTCTGCAGGCCTGTGTCCTCATGCAAGCATTCTTTCGGTGACTCCCCTCAAGAGACAAATCGAACCGTAGTAAACATAAGTCCTGTTGTAGGTCTGTATACATATACATGTTGCATACACATACACACGCACATACACATCCACGAAATGTATACAGAAATATACATATACATATACACGTAATTCGACAAAAGCATATATATATATATACATATATATATATATGTGTATATATATATAAACACACACACACACACACTCATATTCATAACATGTGCATATACATGTACATAGACAGATACAGATGCACATGCATAACCGCATGTGCATATACATATTCATATACATATACACAAACATGCAGACATTCATGCATACATATTTACCTACCTACCTACCTACCTACCTACCTACCTACCTACCTACCTACCTAGCTACCTACCTAGCCAGCCAGCCAGCCAGCTAGCCAGCTAGCTAGCTACATTCTTGTAAACGTGCATGCCTCCTGCCCTTACAGAATAGACACAAGTCGCGAGTCTCTAAACCCTGCACCGTCACCTCAAGCTCTGCGTCAACTTCAAGCCGTGAGCCTTTAGCCACAGGCTGGCGGAGCTGCCAACCCTATGGCTGCCATGATGAACGATCCTGCAGCCATGCAGGACAACAAAGAGTCTGATGGTTTAGAGGTTTCTGGATCGCGGCTGTTGTTCTGCCGGTTTGCATTGCATCTTCCGGATTCTGGAGGCTTGGGTCTCGCTGGAAGCGGAGTGAAAACACTTCGTAGTTTCGGGTTTCTCGACCTTCAGGACCGAATCCGCCCCCAACCTGATAACCTTCAGACGTCTGGCGGGAGGCAGCGATGCAGATGATGGGCGGCATGGGCGGCATGGGCGGCATGGGCGGCATGGGAGGCCTGCAGCCTGAGCCTTCACAGCCTGTCCCTACCTTCAGTCGTACTGCGGAACAGGCTCCGTGTAGGGCTGCTTGAAACACTCATGCACGTCCTAAATTTGCGTTCGTGGACGCCTGGCTTTGTTTGTGCTGTCGTCTGTGCAGCAAGCAGCGTGCGCCGACTGGAGCAAGACCGCACAAACCCTAGACACGGCATGGCAGCATCACTTGGTTGGCTCTTGATTGCAGTCATTCTCTCCATCGGCGAAGTTCCCGGAACCCAGCAGCCCCATGTGCAGCTCGACCTTGCGAAACTTCGCTGAGCCTCGCACCTGAACCGCAGCACCAGCCGCAGCAGCAACCGCGGCGGCAGCAGCAGCAACAGCAGCACCAGCACCACTAGCGACAATAACAACTAAAACCCTGCGAACTTGTCTAGGCCCTGGCTATGGGGCCGGAGCAACGCCGGGCGCCACCCCCGGCGCGACTCCTGCGGCTGGAGGTGCGTTCAAGTTACACGATTCGATGTTTGCAGTACTTGTGGTTCTCGTTCAAGGGTGTCTCACGGAATTAGCAGTCAGGATCCGGCTTTTGGGCAAGGCATGTCTTTGGGGGGCCGAAAGAGTTTTGGGAGCTTTCGGAAGTTGGAAGTGGTGGTCTCCACATCTCCAGCTTGCCCTCAGCTTCAACTATTAATAAGTCCCTGAGCATGCTGCGTTTGCGTTTCCACAACACCGAGCCGAAGAAACCTGCATGGCTAAACCCGTTTAGGCAAAGCCATGTCTCCGTAGGCATGCCTGGCCTTGGTGGCATGGGTGGAATGGGCGGAATGGGTGGCATGGACCCGAACATGGTCCGGGACCCTGACGTGTCGTGGAGAGCGTGGAGAGCCTCCACTTTTGAACGAGGCAGGCTAACAAAAACAAAATGTTCTGTGCATTCTGCAGCCTTTCGTGCCGAAAAGCGCTTCTGTTTTCATCAGCCCTCCTCCCAACTGTCGTGTTGTGCGACATGCATGGCTCTCGCACTTCGTATCCTGTCTGTGCTTTTGCTCAGCGTTGTAAGTGTCCGAGCCTCGACCTTGGATACTTTGGAGATTGATGGAGAATGTGAGGGTGATGCTTCCTGCGCCCTGAATGCCATGCAGGTAAGGGGAACAGCAGTCCGAAGTGACACGGAGGAGAAAGTCTCAGCCAAGAGCGGGTGGTGTGACCCCGGCTTGATTCCAGGTCCACGTGGCTACTGCTACAAGAACAGGTGTGTCGGAGCAAAATCTGTCACGTGGACGATGAAGCCTTGCAGTGCATACAGCCGCTGTGTGATCCGCTTGGAGGAGGAGGCCAAAGGCTCGCAGAGCTCGCACTCCGCTGATGCGGCCGAGTCCGATGTTGTCAAGGCCAAGGATGGAACGATGCGATGCCCGCCTGGCTTTCCATACTATGAAGGTGGGCGCTGCTTCCCCAACTTATGCTCCAGCAATTACGCAGACATCTACACGATGGCCACCAACTGCAGGTTTTATTCTTCCTGTGTCAGTCCCTGAAATAGGTGAGGGTGCAAGCCATGCATCACTTGGACGAAAACATGTGCAAACATGGTTGTAGCATGTAGCGAGGGCATGCAGCAGGTTCGCCTAGGTAAGGTTCACAGGCCTCGTGGCCACTAAGCCAGAGATGCCGAGGTTGCAAACATGCTGCAAAACCCCATGGTCCAGCAGATGATGACGAATCTTGCCACTCGTCTTGCCACATTCAGTGTGGGGTTTGAGTCGGAGAACTGGGTCGCAGATATCTGGGACTATTCGCGAAATCCCGAACCGTCATGAGCACCTCGCACCGAAGCCCATATCAGGCGAACAACCCGCAGATGATGCAACAAATGGTTCAGAGCAACCCAATGCTGCAGGCCGAGCGGGACATTTTTACAGAAGGGGCGACATGATGGAGCCCTGCGTCTAGCTGCTAGCTGTTTCTGAATATGTGTTCTGCTTGAGCAGGCTATAGAATATTTCTGTCGTGGTCCAAATTTCGACTGTAAAGCTGCACTAGATTCGGTTCTGCCTGAATCCTTTTGCGCACCTGTTTCCAAGACATCAACTGCACCGAGTTTTCGGATGCACCAGGGATGTATGAAGTTTTCAGGCTTGCGGCTTGGCTTTTCGAGGGTTCAAGAAATAATTTACCGCAGCATCAGATGAGGAAGGCAGAGGTTGCAAGCTTCGCTCCCCGGCTAGCAGAATCCCCAAGCTAGAGTAAAAGGGAAAGCCCCGATCTAATCGCCGTGGTTTTTGTTTTCATGGTTCATTTCGTGGAGTCCGCCGTTTTGCCGATCCGAGAACCGGTCCTCCACCATGCAGTTCGACGGGAGACAAACCCTCCCCGTCATTTCAGGTCTCAGGGTTTGGGGTGTCAGAACGAGTGGTGTGCAAACCCAAACAAGAGAAAGCACACAGAACCAGTCCAAGCCTAGGACACCTCTATGCCCAATGCATACAAGCGACGGTAGGCTTGCGAGAGTTTGTATTTTGACGCCGCTCCGCTCGATAGGCAGAATTCATATAGTGTACTCTGTGGCAAAGCTCGCATCGAACATTTTCGGTCGTGGTACATGATTGGCCTACTTGTAACATCTTGAGAAAAACCTTGGTCGGAACCCACCGCCACCCCTCTGTGCAGCAACTGATGCAACGAGATCCGATGATGGCCCAGGCTGTGCCCGCGTGATGTTGACAGGTTTGATTTCAGATTTTTGGTCGGGAGTTTCGGAGCCGCTTAGTCTTGGCAGTTGTTGTGTTTTTGTTCACGCTTTTGGGCTTGCCCGGTTGGCGGCCGAGGTGTCTTGCATGGCTGGTTTCCATGGCATGCAGACATCCGCAAGCAACCGCTGCTAAAGATTTAGGCCTAGGCTCTTCCCCCACCTTCACACACTGTCATAAATCCGCAAGAGCTCGATGCTTGTTGGACTTCACCATGGGATCACCGCACCGCAGAGGGTTCGTGCCACCAAACACTCTGCAGAAGCAGCCCCTGAGCAGCGGACTGTTTAATTCATAGCCAGTCCCTTTAACGTCACCTGGGGCTCCGATTTGGGCGCAAACCTTGGAAGCACTAGGCCGACAAACAGCGAAGCTAAATCCCAAGTCCCGCATCCCCTGCTGCAGATGATGAGCAATCCGGAGGCCAGAATCGTCACAGGAATGCTCTGAACATCTCTGAACCGACTGTTGCAGTCAGTATAGTGGTGGCGGTCATAGACCAGCGCAAAATGCGACAACTAGCTGTGTGCCACTCAGTGTTTCATGAGCGTATAACTTTGACACAAGCATGTGCGTGTGTGTGTGTGTGTGAGTGTGTGTCATCCGTCCGTCCGTCTGTCTGTCCGTCTTTATGCTCGTCTGTCTGTATATTTGTCTGTCTCTCTGCCTGCCTGCCTGTATATCTATCTGTCTGTCTGTATGTCCGTGGGTGGGGGGTCGGGGTTGCTGGGTGGTCTGGTCGGTGGGCCGGTGTGTAGGCGGGTCGGTGGGTGGGTGTGGGTCTGGTGCGTCGGCAGGTCGGTGGCATACATACGTCCACTCATGCATGCACAACGCAAGTACATACATACATACATACATACCTACATACATACCTACATACATACATACATACATACATACATACATACATACATACAAACATACATATATGCATACATACATACATACATATATATATATATATAATACGTGCATACATGCATGCATGCATACATACATACATGCATACATGCGTACATACATATTTGCATACGTGCATACGTACATACGGTACACTACGTTGCATTGCATTTTGCAGCTACAGTTACAAATGCATTATGGCATTATATACATGCGTATGCTCGTATGTACACATGCACAGACATACGTATGTTCATACATAAATACAGAAGCATACTTATCAAATGCAGGTGGTTCCAGCGTAGGTGCGGCTTTGTGTTGGCATTTCGCCAGTGATGGTATAGATCCTTGTTGGTGGCGGGGGCTTTCTCACGATGCAACTGTAGGTAGACTGGTCGAACAAAGAGAAGCTTCTGCTTCCACTCCTCCGCCCTTCTTGCGGTGTGCGCATCTGTCCCATGGCCGGTATGTGAAAAGGCACCAGCATCTTCCGGTCTTCAGCCTCACCTTAAATGCAGCCTTCATTCGAGCACCCTTGAGCTCCCACGGTGTTTGAGCCGAGATTCGAGGACGAACAGTTCGAAACCACAAATTTGATGCACCGACCCAGACCACGAGTTCCTCTGTGGTTTTGCAGCGCTTCGTTTGGGTTGAGGGTGGGAGCTCGTGCTTTGGGGCTTAAGGGAATTCGGACCAGCCGCATGCTGAAGCTGTGTGCAGTTCATGCGAACCATGATGAATCCGCAGATGCTGCAGGCAGGGCCAGGGCAGTGCTGCAGAGAAGTGACTGAAAAACAGCTATTTTTTGTTGCATCAACTTTTGTGCTCCAAGCGCTACGGAGGCACCTGAATTTGCTGGCACAGTCTTGATCAGCGCAGCACGCGACAGGGCATCGTTCAGATGCAGCAGGCCATGGCTGGCATGCAAGGCCCAACAGTTGAGTTGAGTGATATGCGTATCTCCTCGCAGGGATGTGCGTTCCTGCACAGCAGCAGCATTCTACCGGTCGGTTGAGGACAGTTGGGTTGGGTAGATGCACTGTGGGCGATTTATCCCGATTTATGTCTCCATGCCTTCAGAGCTCAAGCCCTGACTCCTGGCGTGAAATTGACACTCTTCCCAAATCCACAGCCTGTTTGGAGACTAGCAGAACGGATTACACGCACAGGCCGCCGCCGAAATCCTGCTGAACTCCGCAGACTAGAAGCAACAGTGATGTACCAAGCCCAACCTGGCTCAGCCAAACACTAGGTGCGGGCGCGGGCACGCCAGCTTTGGGAGCCCCTCCTGCGGCGACGCCGACCCCAGGCACCAGGGCATCGAGGTTAGGACTCTGAGGGCTCGGAGCGGAGGAGGCAGAGGCAGAGGAGTTTTTGGCAGTCTAGCCCGGCAGGCGCCACGCCGGGCGCCCCCGGCGCACCAGCTCCCGGAGCTCCGGGCGCCGGGTTGGAGCCCTGAGCGAATTCGTCCGCTTGACTTCCGCTTCCGGTTCAGATCGTCATCCGATGATGCTCTATAACCTGGCTACCAGCAAACCGTCTTCATGCTGGTTCTCGCATTGTAATATATTGTAATGCTCAGTGCTGCATGTCGGGGCAAAAATGTGTGTGTCAAATCTTATTTTGATTTACCATGGCAATAAGTGGCTGTGGTGATGACGTTTGTTAATGATACTGTCAAGATTCTTGCTGCCTCCGAAGTGTCCGCCGGCCTCCACTATTACCACAACACTCGGACCACCCCCGAAGATCGACCGCAACCATGGTTAGAGTATGGTCAGTTATGACGAGCACTGGCTACATGACGAAAGACGACGGCAAAAGCCTGTTCGGCGTGGCGGAGACTTTCCGGCTTAGTTGTGTTCATTTGCGGCAGTGTTCATCTAGACTCTAGACTCTAGACACTAGATTAATCAACACTGAAACTTGCAGCGCACACTGCAAGGTTGTTCATCTGCTGACACGTTGATGTAAAATCATATGATGTAAACCCCGCGTGACGAATGTGTCATGATTTGGCTTGCTGAGTTTCGAGGACTGTGTGTGGAGGCCCTAACCCCAAAGAGCCCAAGCGCTGGTGCCGAGGTTTGATCCGATGGCGATGCAAGCCGCCATGCAAGCACGGCTCTCAGACTCCCAACTGAAGGGTGTCTGTCGCCGCTCTGCCCTGGCCAACTCTGCCTTGGTGGTTTTGATTCGCAGGAAACCGAGAAGCGCAACCTTAAGCGAGTTCAAATTGAGCTGATGGAAGGAAACTCGCATTCTGAATCGCAGAGGCGTGGGTTCACAAGCGTCGCCACCCTGCTCTTAAGCTGCAGGCTATCATGGGAGGTGCAGGAGGAGGCGCAGCAGGAGGCAGGGCGACGCTTGCGCTCTTAAGATTAAGCTTCTCCTCGCAGAACCAGAGGTGTAATTTCGGTTTCGTACCTCGAGGGCCGTAGTTGAATTCACGTGCAGCTGCCTCAGCTTCTGAAGAAATGACCCCAGCAGTTCTACCTGATAGTGCTACAGAATTGCAAGCCAAAGGTCCTCAGCAACGATCGTCCAAACCGGAAACTCAGACTCTAGAACAACAGCAATGCATTTTCATGTCCAAACCTTCTCGAACTTAAGCGTCACAGGCCTGAGCCAACCAAACTGTTTCTGCACTCAGCAAAGCTAAAGCTCAACAACCAGAACCTAGCGCACGAAAGTGATTCTGAAGACACGAGAGCCATAATGCCAACAATCCTGGACCCTGCACCCTAAGTTTGAGCTTGAAGCCTTGTATTTCATTTCCGGCGTTAAAGGTTTCGGATCAAAACCAGTGACAAGGAAACTGGAGCCTGCTTTGCCATTTCAGTCTTCAGGGTTAAGCTCGAAAGACCTCCGAGCTTGGCACCGGTTTGGAGGCCTGCCTGGCTTAGCAGCGGCCAACGACGGGAGGCCAGTGCCTCCAACAAAGCTGAGAGTGATTGTGAAGCTCCTGTCGTCCACGTTGGGAGAAAGGCGGGCCATGTTATGCTCAAATTCCAGCTTTATTAACGGAGTGAGGCCTGCCGAAGAGCGCTTCGCAAATCAGTCCGGGGCTTGGCTGCTGAACCGGTGTCTGGCTTCAGGTCTTGCTCTTAGCCGCCACAGCGACTGCTACGGCTGCTCGTGATCCGCTTCCTCCTCCTCCTCCTGCCTCGCCCTGCACCACGACGACGACTACGACGACTACGACGACTACGACGACGACGACGACGACGACGACGGCGACTAGACGGCGACCAGAACAGCGGCGACGACGACCACTACTACTATTACTATCCCTACCGGTACTACGACGGCTACAAGTACTGCTATTGCTACTGCTGCTGCTGCTACTGCTGCCACTGCTTCTGCTCCTGCTCTGCTTCTGCTACTGCTGCTGCTACTGCTGCTGCTACTGCTGCTGCTACTGCGAACAGGGGTAGCGATAGAACAAGGGTGAGGAACAGCAGTAAGCACGATCCCTGCCAAGCACTGCCGCTGCGACGACCGACTAGCCCAACCGTTTTCTACCAACTACGTCACCAGGCAGTTTGACCATTTCCTGGTCTGTTAGCAACGACCTGCACCTTCATTTGATTTCCCTTCTCACGTCCGCCATCTCCGTGTTCGGTGTTCCCATGTCACTTGGCTCTACAAGTGCAGCCAGAAACGAATCCCCAAAACCACTCCAGGCTTGAGCAGCTTGCTGGTATGGGCTTCGGAGATCGGCCCTCCAACATCCAGGCTGAACCTGCGAGGGCTTGAAGAGAATCTTAGACTCGCGGAGTCAGGCTTTCTGGCATGACAAGCTACCCCAGATTCGGTTGAGACCAGCAGCAGCAAGCAGAAAGTGGGATTTAGAGCAAAGCATTGGAAACCCAGGCAAGCATCATGTAAGTTAGAATCCTCGATAATGCTTCATTTAGAGTCACGGAGAGTCATTCTGAACAAGATGAATCGGGACTCCCAGGTTGCTTTAAGCCGTATCTCACAGTCACAAGGGTCTGGCGCGATAGCGTTAAATGAGACTTACTTGCTGGCGCTCAACAAACGCAGCCCCCGAGCGGGCGTGGCCGCAGATGAGTTGTGTTGCACATGGTTGCATGTTGTTGCCTGTTTACGGGAAAAGGCGCTGCAGATGGCCAATGGCGACGTCAACCAGGCCATGAAGAGATCATGCGAAGCGAACTCAGAGGTTTAAGCTTCATGCTGGAACGGTAGCTACCCGAGTCCTCAACAAAGAATGTTCCAGACTTGCCGCGCAGGCGATCAATTTCCTTTTGGGTGGTGAAGCGTGAGAAGCACGAGAGAGGCAAGAGTTGCAAGTTGGAGTAAAGACTATGGGGCAAGGGCAGATGAAGGGATGTTAAGGCTCACGGCAGTATTTCTCGCACTTAGCAGACGCAGGCACGAGAATGTGTTCAAGAAACAAGCTGGTATATTAATATAGCAAATGCTGATGTAGACATAGATGTGTACGCGTATCCGTAGTTGCCGCAGACGAAGCAGAGGCAAATAGTCAGCCGTGTGCAACACCCGATAAGAAAGTGTCTTCAAGACACGATCTTGTGCAACAGCTAACGCCAATTCTGTGTACCAATAGTGAACGAGAAACGAGTCGCGATGCACGTTCGCGTCTCTTTCCATGACCGGTGCTTCTTTGCAGCAGGTGTTGTAGTGGCCAGCCCGACTAGTAGCAGCAGCCGCAGGTCGAGCAGTGACAATAGAAGTAGAAAGCAGCAGTAGCAGTAGCAGCAGCAGGAGCGGTGGTAGTAGCAGGTAGGCAGCAGGAGTGGTAGCCGTAGTCGCAGTCGTAGATTTTGTCGCAGTCGTAGTCGTAGTCGTAGCAGCAGCTGCAGCTGCAACACCAGCAGCAGTACGAGTAGCAGTCGTCGTAGTAGTAGTAGTAGTAGTAGTAGTAGTAGGAGGAGTAGCACTAGCAGTGTCAGTAGCAGTAGCAGTAGCAGTCGCAGTCGCAGTCGCAGTCGCATTCGCAATCGCAGTCGCAGTCGCAGTCGTAGTCGCAGTCGCAGTAGTAGGGGCAGTAGCAGCAGCAGCAGTAGCAGCAGCAGCAGGAGTAGTAGTAGTAGTAGTAGTAGTAGTAGTAGTAGCAGCAGCAGCAGCAGCAGCAGCAGCAGCAGTAGTCGTTTTCGTCGTCGTGGGGATGGTTGTTTTTGAGCAGTAGTGGTAGTCGTGATTGGCGTAGTCGTCGTCGTCGTCGTAGTAGTAGTAGTAGTAGTAGTAGCAGTAGCAGCAGCAGCAGCAGCAGCAGCAGCAGCAGGAGGAGTAGTAGTAGTAGTAGTAGTAGTGGTTGTAGTTGTGGTTGTAGTTGTAGTTGTTGTTGGTAGTAGTTGTTGGTGGTAGTAGTTGGTGGTAGTAGTTGTCGCTGTCGTGGTCGTGGCGGTCGTGGCAGTCGCGGTCGCGGTCGTGGTGGAGGTGACGGTCGCGGCGGTGGTAGTGGTGGTAGTGATAGTGGTGGTGCTGCTGGTAGTGCTGGCGGTGGTAAGTGGTGGTGGTAGTGAAGTAGTAGCAGGAGTAGAAGCTGTTCTTGTTGTTGTTGCCGTGGCTGGTAGAGGTGGTGGTGGTGTTGGTGGTGTTGGCGGCGGCTGTGGTACTGTCTATTTTGCAGTGATGACTCTTCTGGTCCGTAGCGGTTGATGATGTTTGTAGTGACATTGTAGTGCCTGCAGCGTAGGAACAAGTGTTGTGAATCCAGGGTAGTCCCTGATTGCGAAGCATCAAGGATTTCTGACAATTCCCGAAGGCTTCCGTGATGCGCAGCAGAAGGCCCCTTGGCGAGGCGAGCTTGCGATCACAGGAGCTGGACCCATGAAAGCAAAGCGTCTTGGGGATGTCGAGCTTTTACCGCATGAGCTTGGTGCTCGGGCTGATCGCAGTTGATTCCCTTGCGTTTGAGGGCTTCGGTCTTGGGATTCACAGCTTCTTGCTCCAACAATCTGCTGTTTCGGTCCGTGTCCTCTGTCAGTAGTAGTAGTAGTAGTAGTAGTAGTAGTAGTAGTAGTAGTAGGACTACTACTACTATTACTACTACTGCTACCGCGGTTACTACGGGACGACTACGACTGCTTTGATTACAACTACGACAACCCTTTCCCCTACCGCTACCCCTACCCCCCTCACCTTACCCCTACCCTACCGCTGCCCCCACCCCTACGCCTACCCCTACCAGATACACCAAGCCCCAGGTCGCATGCTTTGATCGAAGCTTAAGCACCGTTAAGTCTGACGCTGAAGCGTTTCGGGTTCCTGTAGGCTTTCTGTAGGATTGAGGGTTGAACCCGACCCGAAGTAGGCTGCCTGCAGCTGCAGGAGGCATCGTTGACGGAGTGACCGTGACTCCGCCAGCAGAGCAGCGTCCTCCTAGCTAGAAACACTCAATCCACCTTAAGCACACTACAGCCATCCTGAGGACTTTGCGCAGGGTGCAGTGGCACTGATACCTTTTCCAGCCAACCCAGCAGAGATGTGTGCAGAGATTGCTGTGAAGAGCCCTTCCGTACTGGATGGTCGACATCCCGAAGTCCCCCACATCGAGCATGTTGTAGTCATGCTCCTTTGGGTCGCAGGTCCAAACAAGGCACTGCATTTTGTCCTAAGTTTGGCTTAAGCAATCAGGTGAAAGGATCACACTACCGGGACAGCACTTATTCAGAGTCGCAGCCTTTATTGCAGCTTCTTGCCCCTTGTTCTGTTCACTCTCGCAGTTGGCTCCTGACGGATAGCAATTCGATCGCACCCGTTCGTGCAGGGTCTGCTCTTCCCGCACTGCCTGCCCTATTGAGCAACTCTAAGATCAAGATCACATGCTAATGTGTTTAGCAGGTTTCTCGTTTTTCTCAGTCTGTCTGAAATCTGACTAAGAAATTGCTGAACATGGTCTGGCAAAGGGTTACACGAAGTTGTGATTTTGAGAGGCTGCGTCTCAGAGAGAGAGAGAGCGAGAGAACAATCGGCTACACCCAAACCAAGCCAAGCGGTTTTCAATTTGGCTAAGCCTTTGCGCCGGTCTGGAAGGTCTCCTGCAACTTCTTGGAAAACGAACGGACCATCCAGGTATTTAGCATGACACAGAAAGCAGGATGTCAAATTGAGATGGAGATGGAAGGATAAACTTCAAACGGTCGAGAGGAGTTCGCATGACGATTTCGGTGGATGTGAGTTATCATTATATGTAGCCTTACCGGATACAGATCCTAGCTCGTAGGCCGTTGGCGAAGCATGCGACATCGCTGCATCGTTGCTTGCGCCAACCGGGGTCGACACAGTTGGGCGAGTAGCAGCTGCAACGGCAGATAAAGCTTGACTGGCGTATGCGGGCCCTCACTTTACGACACAAACCAAGGCATACCAGCCTTGCGTACGAGTTTTCAGCAGTCAGATTGCAATTTCTTGCTGCGATTGCCAGACAATCCGTCCCAGCGACGTGGCGTAACTCACTTCATTTGGAGCTGGATCTGAAACGTCCGAAACGGGAACACAAACTGATCGATTCTCAGCTCGTGAATTTCGGCTCATACGCTCCGCCGAAACCCTCCCACATGCAAGGTTATCGACAATCAAACCGGGCGATATCCTGATAGCTGAAATCACAATCCTAAAGAACTCCTGTCAAGAGTCTATGTCTAGGTTTTGGAGTTGTGCTTTAGTGCTTCAGGCTGCAGCTACGAGTTGGCGTATAAGTTTCGAAGAGTTGGCCTCTGCTACCCGAAGCAAGGTAACGCACATTTCGGGCAGTGCGGGGGGAGTGCAAGTGCCAGCGCCCCGCGAGGTATTGGACACATGGGTCACAGGTTTTGTGTGCCTTCTGGAATTTTGGATTCAGGCAGTGAGGCTGTTGCTTGCCAGCACCGTAAAAAGTCTGTGGTTACATGCTTTGGTGGGTTGAAGTTCAGTCGCGAGGCATTTCGTGGGAGCTGCAGGCAAATCTGCTCGGGCCCTGTCATGCTCGCGAAAGACTGTTGCATCACAGTGCTGCGCCCCCGGGCAGCAATTCGAGAACCTGCGCGGCCACCCAGCGACCCCACAGTAAGCCAGAAGTCAAAACCGTAGCAGCATTTTCGTGGCTTCTGGCCGCAACTTCGAACCTGGCTCCAAGCCAACATGGTTTGAAGACACCACATTCCGATTACCGCAAACCGGCTAAGTCGAGCACAGTAGACTTGCCTCCTTAGATTGGAGGGACAGCGAGGACTTCGCGAAAAAGGTTGCGCCATGCATCTCGATCCAGCTGGATTTCGCATCCTTCACAAGCTACATGTCCTCGTTGTTGAGCATGTGTGGGCAGTGTGGGCTTGAAGGCTTACGAAGTCAGGCAATTTTGTCATCGGGTAGCAGACTGTATCATCCAGAGTTTAAATGACCGAACAGCAACATGCAGCCGTCAAGCGGCGGTCGCGGATTTTCTCAAACTCCCAGTGCATAGTTCGAATGCGCGGCTCGCAAACCGAACATCCGTGTTGATGGTCGCAAACCTCTTCAGCTGCAAGCCCTGGCTCCGGAAGATCCCTACTGAAACCTGTCCCCAAGACCAACCATGTAAGTCGCCTCCTTATTGTAGTGACATTGTAGTATTTTTCAAGACTGGGCTGTTTGTCGATGGGACTATCATTCGCATTGCCGTTCTATCGCTACCATGAATCATGACGAAGGCTATTCCCGACAGGTTGCTAACATGATTCACACAACTATGAATATTTGCAGCGCAGATGTGCGAGAAATTCAGATAACAAATGAAGTAGCTTAGCAGCACGTGGCAGTTCTATGTATAAACTTAGTTTCATATTCAAAAGCTACTCGTCGCGTTTTGGCTCCGAGCCTCCTGCCCCAAGCTATCAACCGCTATCGCTGATTGTGATCCCGTTGTTGCCGAAACATGAAGGCCTTTCCGGGTATCGCTTTCTCGGATGTGGGGCTTGGGAGAACTTGCCAATACCACACGGGAAACGCACATAGAAGGTGTTTCGAGTTAAGCAATTCATGTTTCTAACCGTTTAGACCAAATCGAATTGAGCTGCGGCACAGAGTCTGAGGTCCCAAGCTTTTGAGTGCAATTTCTGCATCGGGTGACGGGGCTCGTTGAGAAGCAATGCACTCATATATCGCGAGACTGGTCTTTTTCACGAAGACTGTGACTAAATCCTTCGGACATGCTACAACGCCTGTTGCAAACGCTTTGTCTGAACAGCAGAGCTGCTGCAGTCGTGTGGGTGTCAGACTTCGACCAGGTAGGAGGATTTATGGCTTCGTCTCTGCCTGGCAGGTCTCCGAGATCGTTGCAGCTGTGCGTGCGCGTGCGACCAACGCAGCTGAGCTGGCCAAGGCAGCTTCAGACTACTTCAGACGAATCTCTCAAGAGCCAGAACGATTTGGGGGCAGGGCATGGGATTCAGCGCCTTGCGCTGCGTGGTGTCAAGCCAGATTCCAGTGCCCACAGTCAACTGGCAGAGGCAACAGTGCTGAACGTCCGCACGGAGGCACTCGCGTCGGCGGAGAGGTTGAAGATGTCGGCGCTCGCCTCAGTCAAGGAATCGTCAGGAGGGTGTGGGGACTTAGGGTTTCGGACTTACCGGCATATAGGGTTGAAGCGGTCAGGATATTATTCATCCAAATAGCGTTAAGGCCAGGCTCTAGACACTGCTGACACTGCTTACATCTAGACTCTAGACCCCTTCCGAGGTGTTTTCGCATGTTTGGCTCGTCTTTAGGTCACAGCATCCGCAAAGACTGCTCGAAAGATGGCAGAGAACAAGATGAAGGAGAGATTTGTGGGCATGGTTTTGGACGGATTCGGGTCTTGAGGGCTTCCCGGTCTCTACGGACGTTAGGCTGAGCTGCCATTTCGTTTTGTCAACTCACCGCCGGATCGAACTCAGCTAGTTCGATACCCCGAAAACTTACCCAGTACTCTGCATGACGCGTTGCTTCAGCTTGGGATTGTGCGGGTCACAATGTTCAGGCAAAGCCTGCTTGTACATGTCCCCCGGATCGAGAAACAGGTTTGTGCTCCTGTCAAATACTTAAATATTTTCCAAAGTTTTTTTTCGTATCTGTACGAGTGGGTCTTTGTGTGTGTAGATAATAATATATATACATATATATATATATATATGTATATACACATAAAGGCATATGTGTGTTTGATTGCTGTGAGGGGTTATTCGGGGCACCAGCCTTTGTGAGGAGACTATGGATGGGGCAGCAGCAGCAAAAGCAACAGTCCTGAGCCAGGCTGACTGGGAAAGCCGGGATCTTTCGCGACCAGCCCTACTAAGTTACTAAGCCCACCCGGCGAGGTGAGGCGTAGGTTACCACTCCACTCTTCGAGGCTATCTCATTTCCATGTTTCCCAAAGCGTCTGCTTATCTTTTAGCTTGTAGCAGTGGGCTCGACTCGGCCAGCGGCCAGCGCGAACCCGTCAATTGCCCTCGACAGCCGGACATGTCAAAGCCAAAGAGAAGAATGGAATCAAATTTGCTTCCACTTCATCGTTGCCATCAGCCAGTAGCAGTATTGTGATGAACCTCGTCATCGTCAGAATTACCATTTTGGAATTCTGTTTGCTTTTGGTGCTCGTACCCTCATCGCACCATTGGATCTTAGACCCGAGCCCTGCGTTAAGCCATCTGTTGTTCCCAGCCTTTCTCCGGAACCGTTCGAACATTTCAAGACTTGCCTCCTCCATATCCCGCTGCGCATGGACGTCTCCTCAACCCCAACAGTATGGGTTCGACAACTGTAGAGACGACATGCAAGCAGGTCCAGGCGTCCCGCGCCGCACTGGCCGCAAGCTACGCTGAGCTCCGTTCCGAAGGCCTGCGAACCTGGACCGCCAAGACCTCCAAGGCTCTCGAGGGCTCTTGAAGCGGTTTGGAGAGTTTAGGGATGTCTTCATCCTTAGGTCCTTGGCAGCTTTGGCAAAGGGTGTTTGGGAGCGTCCATGCTTTCTGCGGCGACAGGTTCAGGTTTAGCCCCTAAGCGGCTTCGTGCTTCAGGGCTTTGTTGCTCCTGCCTTGGGTTCTGTCCAGCAGACCAGCTTGTCATTCAGAAATGGCTACTAGAAGTGAAATGCTAAAGACTATAGATTCTATAGATGTTGCCAAGACGGTATCTGGTCCACGTCACGAAAGGGTGCGTAGATTGGGGCCCGCCTTGTGGTCTTCAGGTGCTTCAGCAGAAGGCACTGACGACGGCCCAGGCAGAAGGATTTGGAGGGAATGTGAATAGGGCCTCGAGTGTAGATGGAGCCTCCCCCCCACCGGACATGCTAGCAAGACTTCTGTGACTGATGACCTTTGTGTAGTAGTAGTCGTCGTCGTCGCCGCCGCCGGCACCGCCGTCGTTGTCGTCGTCGTGTCGTCGTGTCGTCGTCGCCGTCGTTGTCGTCTTCGTCGGGAGCAGCAGCATCATCTGGTGCGTGTGCTAGCAGTGCCAGTGGTGGTGCCAATGCTGTCACTCGCACTCGCACTTTGCTGGTGCCAATAGTATAGAGAGTGGTAGTGGAAGAAGCTTGCTGTGGTACTTGTTGTGGTTGCTGTTGCGCAATAGAGTGAGTACAGGAGCCGGAGCAGCAAGAGGGCCTGCGCTTCGACCCTGAGTCATTCTTGCCAGGCCTTGAAGCAGTACGCTGCAAACAGCGCGCAGAAAACCCGCAAGTCGACTTTGGAGCTCGCCTTTGCGGCGCCTTGGGCAGATATAAACCTGACGTTGCACTAGTTTCCAGTGTGTGGGTTTTCCAGACTATAATATGGTATATTGAGGTTTCTTTGTCTTCCCCTGCTGTCGGGTGGGGAGCAGGACTTTCGTGTTTGGCAAGTTCAAGCTGCTCTATCATTGTTACGGACGACATACAACAGCTAGTATCCTATCAAAGTGGAAAGGGCTATTTCTTGGAACAGGAAAGGCTTCCTCTGCGAAGCTGAGAAAGACTGTCAACGACATTTTCGACTGTGCCAGTCCTCGTGACAGTTGATGGTAGCTTGTGCCCGATTTCACAGAAGTCCGCGCGCAGGCCAGGCCGTAGCCTAAACGTCAGCACAAAGCTCTTCGTTCAAAGTCCCCTTCCCCGTGCGTGGTTCCCATCAGGTGCGCCAAGCGGCAACGGCCAGAGTTCTTGCCGCGCCTGGGTGAAGAGTTTATGGCAAAGAACTTTCAGGGGGCTCACGGGACTGTCCCAAACAGCACCAGATTGCGGGTTCAGGAAGTTTCGCTTTGAAATTCTGAAGCTCGAATGTTCTGAAGCCCAAGTCTTCAGAAGCATGAGAGAAGCTCTGAAGCATCAGCGAGGCTCTGAAGCCCGACACCAAGACTTGCTACTCACCAAATCAAATTCGAGTCCTAACTTGTCCTACTCTTATAATTACTCTTCGGATTCACCTGCCCAGCAGGATTTGTTCGTCCTCGTGTCATTAGAGTTCCAGAAAGGCTTTCGCAGGATACCAGAACCCAGAAGGTTGAATACAGCCTGAACCGTACAAGCCTCAAATCCACGGAAGTGCCTCGCCGCCCTTAAACCCAGGTGAAGGACCGTGTGGTCATGGCTCGCTCGCAGGTCCATGCCCAGGCTGTTTTTCTCACTCTTGGGTTTTCCGGACATTCATTGTTGGAGGATGTCTTCGAGACCCGACTGCCTCCTGGTTCGCAACCTTCCCGACACTTCCATCATTTAATCAGTTGGGATGGGTTTTGAATTGACGCTGCCATGAGAATATGAAATCATTTTGTACCGTTGTACGAGGTAAGATCCTGAAGACTTGACTGGTTGTGGTGCTCTTCGTATGCTCTCTGTCGATGCGAAGCTTCGAAGCTTGCAAGGCCAGCAGCGCCGTTGTCAACGCCAAGGCCAAGGCACTGGAGGTCTCAGGGAAGGCCAAGCAAGCTGCCAAGGATCCTCGACTGCGGCTTTTTTTGTTCTTTAGTGGTTTGAAGCTCTAGGTCTTTGAGGATTTCTTGTTTGGCAGGGATTTAGCGCATTTGTCTTCAGGTTTGCAGGTGCTCGGGTTTCGTGTAAGTGGCCGCGGGAAAAGGTCCGCGTATTCCAGCTAATGCTTTGGAATGGGAATCACTGGGAGCCGAGATGCGTAGGATGTCAAGCCGGGATGAGGATGAACAGCCTGCAGAATGCCTGCGCACCCCGCTCGCTGATTTTAGGGGTTAGTTAAACGTTCAGGTTTCACTTTTCTGGACCAAGACCAGGGATGCTAAGCCCGAAGTCTCGCCAAGGATGGCCATGTGCAGGCAACTGCGGCTGGCATTGCAGGTGCCGTGTTGAAAAGCTTTGTCGACCGAGCCATCTGCCCCTAAAGCCAGTTTTGGAGAGCGGGGCTTTGAAGCAAGCCTATGGCGGCTGGAACAGCAGCACTCAGGTGGCGCTGCAACCCTTGGCGCCGCAGGCGGCGCGACCGGCTTGGCATCGGGCGTCGCCGTCGGTGCAGCCCTGGGCGTCCCTTGGCCCGGACTTGGAGGGCTGGCAGTGCTTCCGGTGGCTCAGTTTCGCGTTGCCTGCAGGGTATGATTCAGGTGTCGGTGACCGCACCGAAGATCTGACTGAAGTGGCAGAATAAGGAGATCGATGAAATTTCTCGTTGCCACCGAGCAGGGTCCAGACTTGGGGCACGGGGGTTGAGCAGGATTCCGGTGCAGTATTTCATCAGGCTTCATCCCGCACACCCGACTGTAATTGAAACCCTACACCCCTGCACCTCGAACCCTGCAATTAAAACCTAAGCCATAGCTAGCTAAGCTGAAAATAAGCTTCTCCGATGCAAGGTCGTCCCTGCTCTGTTCACGTTTGGCCTTTCTATCCCCATCGGCGCTGCCATCGGAGGTGGCACCGGTCTGGTAGTCGGCCAGCACTTCAAGAGTTTCAGTGCTTATAGAAGTTTCCATTTATACATGCAGCTCTTCATGTAGCTGTCCTACCCTATCCTACCTTATCCTATCCTATCTCGTCCTATCCCATCCTATTTTCATCCATCCAGGTGCTGCAAGGGGTCCGGAGGACTCGCCTCACGCACTAAATTCGAAGGTTGAAACGCAGGAAAAGGCAATTTAGGCCCCTTGCGTGAAGAGTCCATCAACACGCCGCACGAAACCACCTTGTGCAAGCCATCCCGTGACCGGCTTTAAGCAATCCAGGAAGAGGATGCTCGAATGGCAACTGAGGATGAAGGAGAGGCCTGGAGTGCAAGACCAACGACATGGCTTGAAGCTGCCGACTTGTGAAGGCGAGAATGGAAAGAGTACCTGAACTCCCTGGAGGGCGGGTCGTCAACGGAGGTGGCGTAGCGGGGATCGGTAAGCACAACAGAGAAGCACCTCGTCGAAGGGCGCAAGTGGCGGGCAGCAATCCAAGGCTGCGCGCGGGTGCTTGGGCGGCCGAAAGTCATCACGTGCATCTGAAATGCGCAAGATGGCAACGTCCACTCCGACCACATCCACAATCGTGCATGCAAGAAAAGCACGAGAGCAGAACACGAGCAGCAAAAAGCAACACATAAGCACACAAAGAGCAAAAAAGAACGAACAAGGTTAACACCCAGCGTTTTGAGCTTCCCAGGTGGGCTCTCAGCGGTCCCTGGCTTCGAAAAGAGTAAACAAACAGCGAACAAACAATTGCAAAACAAGAGCACAAAACCCAGCCACACCTTCAAACGGAGCAATCGAAAAGGACACAACAACGCAATACCGGGTTCTCAGAGGTTGCCTGCTCTCGGAAGCATTGAGCATACAGCATACCCTGGTGTTTGAAACGTATTTATGCAGTACGGAGGTACTGGTGGATCCATGCTCCCCAAGATACTGGCGTCCGCGTTTTTATCCATGACCAATAAGCATGCAGCGACATTTAGTTGATGCGGGCAGTGGACGTGGCAAACCTAGGCTGTCGGCACTACGGTTGGCGCAGCCGCTGGAGCCGTGAGTGGAGGAGCCGCCGGCTATGGAGCTTATGCGAAGCGTGGTGCCGCGGGCCCCAGAGGGTGTTGCCGTGTTTTTTTGTTCGGATTGAGTTCGAGTTTCGACTTGTGGCGTTTTCTTTCGCGTGTTTAGAGAACTTGGAATTCTCGGAGTCCCGGAGTTCGGGCTTCCGGGCCAAAGTTTACGGGATGGTCTGAGGGGTATGAAGGACTGTGGCGCGTAGGCCATACCTCTCAAGCCTGATTTTCCCTGACATCTGCCTTGGGGTTGAGGTGGAGCTCTGCTTGCATTTTCAAGGTTGGGTTTTTGCATTCTACCTATGACTTTGGGAACTACGCAGGCGCATCAGACTATCTAGTACCTGACGTCTGAGCAGATGCAAGCAGGAAGTGCAATGCCTCAGAGACAGACTTCTGAGTTTGCGAACGCCGAACGGTGCTTGTCCCGTCCTACACGGCGACTAGTTAGACATTCGGCTCGGCCTCTCATAGCTCAACAGCTCAGAAACTAATCTGACTGGCTTTGCGACAGCGAGAGAGAGAGAGAGAGAGCGGCAGAAAGAAAGAAAGAGCGCGTGTGTGTGTGTGTGCGTGTGCTCACGGATTTACCCGTGTTACTGGAGCGACATTGATGACACCCATACGCTATTGATGCTGTAGTATACTTGTCTGTTCTATTGTTCTGGGGAAACTTTTATAGTCATGCGACGTCACCACACATGAATGGAATTAGCGACCCGACCTGGAAATCGAAATTAAGTGGCCTGACCTGAAGTGTGCCGGACAAGGGGTGTAGGAGCTGGGGGGGAGGCCGGAGGCCTCCAGGCAAGGCCACGGAGGGAATTTTCATTTGGTTGAGGCCCAACAAATTGATTTTGGTGTTTCCAGTCCGCGGGCATGCTGGTGTCTGCAAGGCCCCAGGCCGCAGCTGTCAACCGAAAACTGATACATAAACAGGTGTAAATCCATTCCTAATCCTTTGACTGGCCCGAAAGCTAAACGGAATCAAGCGAACTTAATGGCCCGACCCGACTTCTGAAGCTATCGGAATTAGGATGCGACTATAATTTCCCCAGATTGTTGTTGCTTCCTCATACTTTGATGACTGGCCCAAGAAAGAGCCATGGTTCTTCAAGGTGCTTTTCGACTCCAGGTACTCAAAACCCAGCCCAAAATCGTATTGCTTGAGGAAATCCAAGAGATGCGCAAGAATGCCATGACGCGGGTCTCCTCCGGCAACTGCCTGAGTGCTGATGCACGCAGATGTGGACAGTCAAAGAGGATTTGTCTACGTGTAAAATAAACAGTTTGCGGTTTGGGTTGCACCGGGTGCTGGCTGCTTGTTAATTTGAACGGACTCCAAGGTGCCCTGAAACAACCACCTTACCACCTTAGCCATGTGTCATCTCCGAGTGAACGCCGCCCAGCATGAAGCGGAAGGTCGGAAGCCTAAGCTGTGGGACTTCGGGAGGTCAACCTAAACTTTACCTAAACCGAAGCAGGCATTGCCCAGACTCCTCGGACTGAGGAGTTGACCTCGTGCGAGGGAAAGCCGTGGCATCCGTGGACTTCGTGAAGGACTGGATGCCAATGAACGCAAAACTGCAACACGCAAGACTGAACTAATCAGCATCATACTATAGCTGCTGCCGCTACTACTGCGCTTACTTCTACTGCTGCTGCTGCAGCAGCTGCCACTCCTACTACCACTGCTACTAGGACGACGACTACTGATACTACTGCTTCTACTGCTAGCGCTTTTGTTGCTATAACGGTGACCTAGACCATGACGATACTATGCCTGTGACTACTGACTACTATGCCCTGCAAGACTTCCTGCTACGACTGCGAGGACTGGTGCTTGTTCTGTTGCTAACTGGTCTTGTCTAGCACTAGGCTGGTAACCAGCCTAGTCCAGCACGTGTACAAGTACTTAGTAATAGCAGTAGTAGTAGTAGTAGTAGTAGTAGTAGTAGTAGTAGTAGTACTAGTACTGCTACTACGACTACGACGACGACGACTACTACTACCACTACTACTACATACTACTACTACTACTACTACTACTACTACTACTACTACCACTCCTACTACTACCACTACTACTACTACTACTACTACTACTACTACCACTACTACTACCACTACCACGACCGCTACCAC
>CAJNDV010034655.1:380-29119 GCA_905221635.1 Symbiodinium sp. CCMP2456 | reverse complement strand
GGGTTTAGGGTACAATTTTCGGGTTTAGGGTATAAAACCAAGAGGTTCTAGGTTTGCTTCCTGGGCTTTAACAGGGTAAGAAAGGGTTCCATGAAGACTCTTCACGGGCTCGACAAGGTCTGTACAAGTGTCCCGCAAACTCTAAACCCTAATTAATTACTCATTTCGCTTGCAACAAGAATCTCGACAGCCCAAGGCACTCCAAAAAAGCAGTAAGCCCCATAAGTGCATCTGAACCCTAAACCCTAAACCCCAAACCCCCCAAAAAAACACAAAAACCTCGTACCGTGCTGCGCAATGCTGGCCGCACACATGGAGACCGGAGAGGTTTGAAGTTCATGGGTTTAGGGTTTAGGGGTTAGGCGTTAGGGTTCAGGGTTTAGGAGTTTAGGGTTTAGGTTGATGGGTTAAGTGCTCTCTCCGGGCTCAGGGGTTTGGAAGAGTTTCCTCGACTTTTTGGGTTGAGATGGGCTTGTATGAGGCATTTTAAACCCTAAACCCTAAACCCTAAACCCTAAACCCTACTAAACCCTACTAAACCCTTAATAAGGGGTTGTGGGGTCCAGGGCTCTGGGAGTCTGCGGGTTCAGAATTCTTAGGGTTCGCACGGGGGTAGACCCCAATTAAACCCTATACCCTAAACCCCTAAACGGTTTAGGGTTTAGGGTTTAGGGTTTAGGGTTTAGGGACCCCTAAACCCCAAACCCTAAACCTTAAACCCTGAACCCTAAACCCTAAACCCCTAAACCCTAAACCCGAACCCCCTATAAACCCCTAAACCCCAAACCCTAAACCCATAAACCCCCGAGCAATACAGATTGCTGGTGCAAGGGACATCACCATGCATGTGCTTATTTGACATGAGGAGTGCGTCGTCAAGACACTGACAACACCGGGAAAACAAAAAAAAAAAAGAGCTAAACCCCTAAACCCTAAACCCCTAAAACCCTAAACCCCTATAAACCCCTAAACCCCTAAACCCTAAAGCGCCAGGCCTGAATGCGTTGGGCCCCAATGGCCGGGTTGTTGCCTCGGATGTGCACAGCTGCAATCGTCTTTGGGGTTTTAGGAGGACCGTCCCTTCGAGGAGCCCCCAAGTCGAATTAAATAAAGCCCCTAAACCTAAACCCTAAACCCTAAACCCTAAACCCTAAACCCTAAACCCTAAACCCTAAAATTCAGGGTTTAGAGTTTAGGTTAGGGGTTTAGGGTTTAGGGTGCGTTCCTGGAGCCCCAAGTCGAATTAACGCCCCTAAAATTTGGGGTTTAGGGATTCAGGGTGTATAGGGTTTAGGGTTTAGGGGTTTAGGGGTTTCGGGTTTCGGGTTTAGGGTTAGGGGTTTAGAGTTTAGGGTTAAGGGCTTAGGGTTTAGGATTTAGGATCCGTTCAAGGAGCCCCCATTCTAATTTAGAGGCCCAAGCCCTATAAACCCTAAACCACATAAACTACCCTAAACCCTAAACCCTAAACCCTAGGGCCACGAGCTGGTCCAGCTTACCGCCGAGGGGCTGTCCACGTGCGCCTGACCGAGAAGCGACAGAGTTGCCAGCTTCAGCATGCCATTACCTCAGCCATGTTAGGTTTAGGGATTAGGGTATAGGGTTTAGGGGTTTGGGGGTTTAGGGTTTTGGGTAATGTTGGGGAGTTGAGGGTTGGGGAATTTAGAGTGTTAGGGTTCAGGGGTTTAGGGTTGAGGGATTTATGGTGTAAGGGTTGAGGGGATTGAAGTTGTTGTGGGGTTGAGAGCTTTACGACGTTGGGTGTTCAGATAGGGCTTGGAGTAGCCAGTACGGTTAAGGTTTAGGGTTTAGGGTTTAGGGTTTAGGGTTTAGGGTTTAGGGTTTAGTCTCCTCCTGTAGTCGTGGACGCGGGGGAATCAATTTCTGTGAGTGTCTCTGTCTGTGTTTCAAGCGTGTCTGGGCCACCTCACTGCCGCACCTCCGGTCCTGAAACATGTAGAGCGCATAAATGCATGCATGCATGCATGCATGCACTCATGTCCACTATGCGTGCATGCATTCATGCATGCATGCAGCAGGCAGGCAAGAAGCAAACACTCAAGCACTCAAGCACTCAAGCAAGCAAGCAAGCAAGCAAGCAAGCAAGCAAGCAAGCAAGCAAGCAAGCAAGCAAGCAAGCAATCAAGCAAGCAATTCAAGTAATTTATGCATCGCTATCGTTATGTCATTTTCTGTTCTGACATGTTATGTCTTGTACTAAAAGGTAAACCGTGATGTGTAAGATTGTGCCGTCATCTTGGTAAGCTAGCCCAGGTTACAACAAAATATGCTATGCAATATTACGTTGTACTATGTTGCGTTACGGCGGGCCTGCTATGCCACATTATACTATGGCATATTGCGCCAACCTCCTAAACACACTGCTGAGCTCCATCCGAAGCGCATCGCACGCCGTCCAGAAGAGCTAGAGCCTGGTTCCGTCTGGTATAGGGTTTAGGGTTTGTGATTTAGTATTTAAGGCTGAGTTGCTGATTTGCAGGCCGAAGGTTTCATGCATAGCTTCTTGCAGGCATGTTAGGCTTACAGGTGTTGTTGTTCTTGCTTGGTTTTGTTAGTGTTTTGCAGGGGGGCGGGGTTGAAGGCGGGCTTCACACTGGAACCGTCTAAAGAATTCCTGCTACGGCTGGTACGGGTTCCCTAGTTGCACTGGGATCAAGTTCTAGGGCTTAGGGCCCTAAACCCTAAACCCTAAACGCTTAGGGTTCAAGAGTTCAAGGTTTCTAGGTGGAAAATGTCACTGGCATTTTGCAGTCGAAGAAGGAAGCTGAGGAGAGTGAACGTTCGTTTAGGGTTTAGGGCTTCAGGATGTTTTAGGGGTTTAGGGTTTTGGGTTTAAGGCTGTGGCCACATGGACCCCTTTGAGGGTGCGTTCCAGGATTGCTTCAAGGGTTCTACAGAGTTCTGTGAGGACCTGGGTACCCTAAGGTTTAAAGGTTTAGAGTTTAGGGAGGCAGTCTGCAGCCACAGTTCTTCGTCACTCTCTTCTACCTCCACTTCTTCCTGATCCAGCTCCACAACGTTCGAGTAGTCTACCCTGTTGCGTTGCAAGCTAAACCCTGAAGCCCTAAACCCTAAAGCACTGAACCCCTAACCCCTAAAACCCGAAAACCCTAAACCCCTAAACCCTGAACCCTACCGAGAACTGTGAGGACTCGAAAAACCCTAAACCCTAAACCCTAAACCCTCAACCCTAAACCCTTCACCCCAACTCCAAGTGAACCGTCGACCCCAAAACCCCGAGGGCCAACTCGCCGACACATGTAAGCCTTAAACCCTAAACAGGGTTCCTTGAAAGGGTTCCTTAAAGGGATCTATAGGGCCTACTACAAGGGTTTAGGGTTTATATAGGGACCTTCAGAATTCGCATAGGTTTTTTGCGGTATATTACGGTATATACTATACTACAAGTAGAATAAGGAGCCCCCAAAATAGTATCGGTAATTACTTAGGCCCCCCTAAACCCTAAACCCTAAACCCTACACCCTGAACCTTAAACCCTAAACCCTAAACCTTAAACCCTGAACCGTAAAACCCTAAACCAAGGCTCTTAAAATTTAGGCCCCTAGATCAATGGCTGCAGGGCTGCAGTGAGAAAACCAACCGCCTGAAACCAAGATCCGAACCTGCAAACACAAAGTCCTACACTAAAAGTCTCAGCAGAGAACACCACCAACCCCTAATATAAACGCCTTACCCTAAGTTGCTCTTATTGCTGTTATGGGCTGTCTAGGGGAAGGTTTGGGCTTTGGGGGCTAAGCTTTGGGGTTTCACTATGAGGGTCCATGAGCCTTAGGGTAACAATTTATCAGAATAGGGTTTGGGAAAATCATTTAAGCCTCTATATTATAGGGTTTAGGGTTTAGGGTTTAGGGTTTGGGGTTTAGGGTTTAAGGTTTAGGGTTTAGGGTTTAGGGTTTAGGGTATTAAAACCCCAAGCCCAAAGCCAGCCGCTCGAACGCCGGGCCCGGCCTCTTCTCCGGTTTGGATCGCCTGTGGCAGAGCTGGCGGGCCGTGTTCCGAGTTAGGGCTTAGGGTTTAGGGTTTAGGGTTTAGGGTTTCCTTGGAGGATCATGGGACTTAGTAAGTAAGGTAAATTGGGGTGATAAGTAAATATAAGTATAGTTACCTTAGTTATAACCCTACTTACTAAGTCTCATGATCCTTCAAGTACTGTTGCTATGCCGTTTGAGGTCTACGGTTTACGCTTCAGGGTAGTCTTCCTGTCACCAGTTTCTGCGATGGTTGCTTCTTTCGTAAGGGTTTAAGACTTCGGGGTTAGAGCATGTGGAGTTTATCCTAAACCCTAAACCCTAAATCTTAAACCCTAAACCCGTCGGATGCAAAGTTTGAAGCAGGGTTCTCGAATACAGCGCACTGCCGTAAGCTTAGCCATATGGGTAGAAGTTTAGGGTTTAGGGTTTAGGGTCGCTTTGAGGGTTTCCTTTGTATGAGGGTGCCGTACTACATGGGGAACCTGAAAAGGGACCCCCAGTTAGAAAACTACCCATATAGTTCTCATCCGAGCTTCGTATGCGGCAAGAAAACTGGAAAGAAGAGCCTGCGGCAGGTAAAGTAGAAGTCCGAAATTTGCAACATTATTCTCCTCATGCATTCAAGGACTTTAACAAAATGCACTCCAGAAGGGACTGCCATGGGGCCTGGGTTTTTGCAGACCACACTCTCAAAGGGATCCCAGCAGCAATCATCCTAAATCCATGTTTCGACTTTCTGTGGTTTATAGTAAACCCCAAAAAGTTGGAAACCGGATTAAGGTCAAACAGTGCTGGGATTCCCTTTACATTACTCTTAAGGATTGAGGCTATTGGGTTTCCAACTTTTGGGCTTCTACTATACTGTGGTACTGTTGATGGACAAAATCCTGCATGACCTTAAGGACCTTAAACTATGGGAATTATGGTATATTCCTTATAATGGGTAATGCAGGATTTTGTCCATCAACAGTATGGTGGCTCCTGCGCTTTCATGGTGCGTGGAACTGGCAGTCGACACTCGCTCCGTTGTCATACTGTTGCTCGCGATTTAGGGTTCGTCACTCTCCATCCATGACAGATGGGAGCTAGGATTAGGGGGACCCTTGGGGATATAGACCCTCTCAATAAGGTCCCTTTTAAAAGGGCCAAAAGTAGGGTTCAGAAGGGGTACCCTTTAAGGGGTACCCCTGATAATACTACCTGACACAGCTGGGAATCATTTTCAACGGCAGGACGAGGTCTTCACTGAGAACCTAGAAGGCCTGAAACCCAAAGCCCAACCCCAATCCACGGTTTAGGGTTTAGGGTTTAGGGTTTATGGTTTAGGGTTTAGGGTTTAGGGTTAAGGCATTGTGGCTAAAAGCATGCGTTTTGAGACTTCCTTGGCACAATGATCCATAGGCTCCATAAAGATCTGTCTTGAAACTGCCTTGCCCGGCTAGTGTCCATCGTTTTCTTACAGTGTCCAAAGAGGGTCCAACCTTGGAACATAGCTCAAAACTGGATAGACGACACCCGGCACTAGCTGGAACAAGATATCTCCCATGATCTCCGTAGATTAGGCACCGTTATGTGACATAACGCTTTTATGAAGCCGCCGTCAAGCCTTAACAGAGCTTCTTTGATTGGGTTCTTACATTAACAGGATGGTCAAGTCTCATGTGCCATGTCGCGCGGCCTCTGCAGGCTTCTCGCTCTCTAACCTCCCGAGCTTGGCTTTAATATGGGGGTCTTCCCTAAACCCTAAACCCTAAACCCCAAACCGTAGAGTAGGACTGAGTAGGGTTTTGGGCTCCCGTACAGTACAGGTATAAGGAGGAATCCTCAGGAATGATGTTGGTAATTGCACACTATTTCGGCCCCATAGTAGTTGAATTCCCAGTTTTCTCAACCCTAAACCCTAAACCCTAAACCCTTGCAAGGGAGTTGAGGGCTTGATTCAGAGATTGCGGTTTAGTCGTTACTTGGTAGAAGCCCCCCAACCGGACATGTGAGAGAACAGTAAAAAATAAGATCGCTCCTTAAGGACGAAAGGAACCCTAAAAGGGTTCAAGGTTCATATACCATAACGGGATTCATGGTACAAGGGTATAGGGCCCCTACTTTTAAGGCCGTTGTAAACCATTATTCTGAGTGAAGCTGTTGCCTTAAAACCCAAACCCAACTCTGAACGGAACGTCGGTTTAGGGTTTACGGGTGTCTGGCTCCTTCCAAGTATGTAAGCGATGTACGAAGACTAGGTTTTGGGAGGGACGTACTTTGGCCTCACGAGGATATATACTCCAGTGTACGACTGCAAACGGCTTTTCAGTAAAGTCTTACCACTGCTGTTTACTAGGGTTCTTCGCACATGAATCATCTTCGACATGGTTGCTTTGCGGAAGAACCAGCCAGTTTGCAAGGTGAGTGTGCTCCAGACCCAGACGGCTCAGTTGTGCTCGTGCTTTGAAGTGCAATAAAGCAGGGTTAGGGAGCGTTTGGTATTCAGCTTGATATTTCCAGGAACCAAATATCGACAGTTCTGGAAAGTCTTTTGGACCTTCAGGCCTAAACACAATTTTTGGACCCGAAACCCCTCACCCCTCTAAACCCTGAAAGCCCACACCACAACACCCTGAACCACAAGCCCTAAAACCGTAAAGCCCCTGGGCCCCTGAACCCCTAAACCCTAAAACCCTTTAGGGTTTAGGGTTTAGGGTTTAGGGTTTACCCGAAAACACTTACAACTTAACACCCCTGAAGCCTAAACCCTTAGACCCCAACACCTCGAAGCCGCATCTTCTTGAATCCTGAAGTGCCTGAAACCAGACCCTCGGCCAGGATCCCGAAAATAGTTCAATTAATGGGGCTCCTATGAAGTACGGTTTCGGGTTTAGGGTTAAGGGGGGCTCCTATGAAGTACGCTTTGGGGTTTAGGGTTTAGGGTTTAGGAGTACCCTTTAGTAGTATAAGGTCCCAAAAAAAGAGCTCCACTTTCTAGATCCTTCCAGGGGGTCTGGGAAACCCTGACCGATCCTGAGCCGCATCATGCTCACCTCCACCGAGCAATGGCCTCAGCTAAACCCTAAACCCTAAACCCTAAACCCTAAACCCTAAACCCTAAACCCTAAACCCTAAGGATCAGCTGGGTTCAGCCACTGAAGGTTCCCTAATTCCCCAAACCCGAAACCCTAAACCACATAGACCCCTAGAGCCTAAACCCTAATTCCCCAAACCCGAATCCCAGACCCCTGAATCCTAATCAATCCTTGAACCCTCAACCCTGATCCTAAAACTCTGAGCCCTAAACCCTGAACCCCTAAACCCTAAACCCTATAAACCCTAAAACTAAACCCTATATTCTCTAAACCGCAACCTCAATTGGGCTTAGCATTTGAAGGATTGCGAGCCGCTGGGGTTTAGGCTGTGAGGTTGGGGAGCTCGGGCTTAAGAGTTCGATGGCCTGGGTTGCTGGAGGCTGGTGGCTCGCAAGCGCGTGCCCTTGGGTTCAGGGTTTAGGGTTTAGGGTTTAGGGTGCAAGCTTAAGATCTGCGCAGGTCTCCGCGCATTCGTCATCTCATGCCCTGCTTCGTCGAGGCTGTAGCCTTGCTCCTCGACGAGCTTTCTTTCACTGCCTTTTTGGCCTGCATGCAGGCCCCGCCCAACTGTTGAAGAGTGAGGGAGGGCTCCGTTGACGAAGACGCCGCCACGAAGGAGTGAGGAAGGATCGCCGGCCATCGTCGAGCATTGCAATGCTGTGCCAGATCTTCCTGTCCGCGTCCAGCATCTCTTCGGTGCTGGTCTTTCGCAGGCCGTGCCCCGGTGAAAAAACTTACTGCAAAAGCCTTATAAGAATTAGAATAAGGTTTGGGGGTATATTATGCTTCAACTAGAATAAGGAACCCAAAAATAGTAATTATAGGTAATTATTTAGACCGCTCTATGACGTGCACAAGTCCCTGACCTGGGCGTCCATTGCTTTGAGTACCGGACTCCCTTGCACAGTGCGATGGCGTTGCTGAGAAGGCGTTGCCGTGCTTGCAGACTGGAGGTTAATCCGGATGCTCTCCATGCCGATGGTGGGCCTTTCTAAAAGTTTTTTATAATAGAACCCATAATAAGGAACCTCCCCTAAACCCTAAACTCTAAGCCCTAAACCCTGAAAAGGGAGGTTTTGTAGGGATAACGTCCCTAAGCCCTAAACCCTGAGCCGCGGTTCCGGGGAAGCTGCTTCTTTCGTGACCCTGGCCTGCTAAAAAGGGACTAGACAAGATAGAGTACTAGAAAGAAGTTTTCAATCTTAGGGTCCCTTCTAGGGTCCTTTTTTATAAGGGTGCCGTAGTATAGTGGGAAGGGACCCTAATTTAGAGAACTACCCTAGTAGGGTTTAGAGTTTAAGGGTTAACGGTTTAGGGGTTTAGGGTGTCGGGTGTAAGGGCTTAGTGGTTAGGGTTTAATTAGAGGTAGGTTTAGGGACTTTAATACTAATAAGGTTACGGGTTTGGGGGGCCCCAAGAGTCAAGAGGAGACGCACGCAATGGGGGTACGTAGTGTCTAGAAATAGGGTTAGGGTTCAGTGTTTAGGGTTCGCAACATGGCTCATCGGGTTAAGGGTTTGGGGGAGATGGAGAGTATGATGAGGGCTTATGGAATGCTAAGTAGACATAGCAAGATGAGTTATCAGGAGCATTGTTGGGGCTATAGAGTCTTAGAGGATGCCCTGCAGAAATAGCAAGATGGGTCGCGGGGTAATACTGGGGCTATGGAGCATGCTAAGCAGAAATAATGCTGAGCAGACGGAGATTTTTAAAGCATTGAAAACTCCTGAGCATTAGTTTGCCATCTTTCCGATGCGGGGATGTAATGTAATTAGGGGCCTTAATAATTAGAATAGGGTTTTGGGCTCGTTTATTGTGTAAGATAGAATAAGGAACCCTAAGGAATACTATTGGTAGTTGTTTAGGATTCTATGCTAAAGGCAGAGCCTGCGGCAATGCCTGCCGACTTGGGGCGCCTAAAACCCGCCAACAACATCCCCAAACCCTGAAACCCGGACTAAACCGAAAGCTCCAACACGGTTTAGGGTTTAGGGTTTAAGGTGTAGGGTTTAGGGGTTTAGGGGTTTAGGGTGACCCATCGTGATAGCGTAAGCTCCTGGCACGTCCACAACTCGAGTTCCTGCCGACTTCGTTGGTGATTGTTGGATTTCCGTCTCGGGTTGAAGGAATACCCCTAAACTGAAACCCACACCCCCGACCCTAAACCCTGAACCCTAAATCCTACAGTACCACCTTAAAGGCGGATCCCTCAAAGGAGCCCCTCCAAGGAAAATTGTCCGTGGGCGAGCCAGGGTTTGGGGTGTAGGGATTAGGGTATAGGGTTTTGGGCTTTAGGGTTTAGGGCCTACCTGAACCCCGGAAGAACCGACCTTGGTAAGGATTTGTAGAAGGAAATCATAAATAAGGAGCCCCTAAACAGAGAGGTTCTGAAGGGTCGAGGTAGGGTTTGGGGTCTGGCTTTGGGGATTTCGGGTCTAGTGTGGGGGTTTATGGTTCCAGCTTTAGGGGTTTAGGGCTCCAGTTTTGGGGGTTTAAGGCTCCAGTTTTGGGGTTTAGGGTTCCACTTTTGGGGTTTAGGGTTCCGCTTTTGGGGTTTAGAGTTTAAGGGTTCTGCCTAAACCCTGAACCCAAAGCCCTGTGCCCGACCCACTGCCGGCAGGACATCCCTCAGCTCCTATGTTCGATCTGGCTCTTTTTTTCGAAGCTTAGAACCCAGAGACTCCAATACCCCTTAACTAAGGAATATACTTTAAATCATATTAGAGATCCTATTATAATTTAAGGTATATTCCCTAATTAAGGGGTTTTGGAGTCCCTGGGAAATCATCTCCCTAAACCCACGAGAACCTACTTTTGGGTAGGGTCCCTATAGATCCCATATTGGGGTTCATAATAAGAACCTACAAGAAAGTGGGTGTTGGTAGGTTAAGATCGGCTTTAAGGCTTAATCAGGAGGTGTAGGGCTCAGGGCTTACGTTGTGGTTGCTGTTGCTGCTGTTGTGGCTGCTGCTGTAGCCACTGTTGTAGTAGTTGTTGTTGAAGGGCGGTGATGTGTATGCTCCCGTCAAACCGAAACTCTGATTGAACCTTGGGCCCTAAACCCAAAACATTCCTCAACCCTGAACCCTCCAACCCTGACCAGCAAAACCCAGGCCCAAACCCTGAACCGCCCCTGAAGTGGATATGTGATGTAGTTCTCGCGAGCCCTCACGCCCGAAATTTGAAACTCCAACCTTTGGGCGTTGCACGAAATGCAGTCCCTTGTGCGGTGCAACGCCGAAAGCAGCTATGCAGCCATATATCGCACAGTGCAGCCTACTCATTCCCGAACCTAAACCTAAACGTCAAAGCCCTCGTGCCGTAATGCCGAATCCTTCTGTAGAGTCCAGGCAAACCCCAAAACCCCAACGCTAAACCCGAAATCCTAAGCCCTAACCCCTCAGCCCTAAACCCAAAGCCCTAAGCCCCAAGCCCTAAACCCAAAGCCAGCCCTAAGCCCTAACCCTAAACCTTCAACCCTAAGCCCTAAGCCCTAAACCCTAAGCCCTAAGCCCTTGAAACCCCAAGCCCTAAGCCCCAAACCCAAAACCCTAAACCCTAAACCCTAGAAACCCTAAGCCCTATAAACCCTAAGGCCTAAAAAAGGAGGTCCTTGTAGACGGCCAGAGCCTCTGATGCTAGCCGAAGGGCTTCCTCGCGACTGGAGAGACTCTCAGCAGTTAGGATCCTTTCGGGTGTGAGGTTTGAGGCTTTGGTATTCTAGGGTTTAGGGTGTCAGGGCTTCAGGGTTTTAGGATTTAGGGTGTAAGGTTTGAGGTTATTTTCTAAGGTTGAGGGCTTTAGGGTTTTAGGGTTTATACAGGGTTTAGGGTTTCGGGTCTTGGGGTTTAGGGCTTTAGGGGTTTAGGGTTTAGGGTATTGGGTTTTAGGGTTTAGGGTTTAGGGTTTAGGGTTTAGGGTTTAGGGAGGCCCAGGGGACTTAGTAAGTAGGTTATAAGTAGAGTTATAAGTACCCTAAATGGAGTTACCCTAATTATAACCTTATCTAAGTCCCCTGGGCCTCTAAGCAGAACTTAGGATCCTTTCGGGTGTAAGGTTTGAGGTTTTTGTTCTAAGGCTGAGGGCTTTAGGATTTTAGGGTTTATACAGGGTTTAGGGTTTCGGGTCTTAGGGTTTAGGGCTTTAGGGGTTTAGGGTTTAGGGTGTTGGGTTTTAGGGTTTTAGGGTTTAGGGTTTAGGGTTTAGGGCTGTAGGGATTTAGCGTTTTAGGGTTTAGGGGTTTGTTGTTGAACACCTTGTTGCACCTTATTGTGCGGATTAGCGGAATCCACTTCGTGGAGGGGAACTGACCGGTTTCCATCATCTCAGAGGTTCACCTCGTCATCTGGACCAACCCTAAACCCTAAACCCGAAACCCTGCTGCTCCATCTGCACCGACCCTCTGTGTTCTGCAGGCTGTTGACATCCCACATGACGACTTGGCTTAATCCCATGCGTACTGCCTCCAGCCCCTCGGCCCTCAAGCGATTAGAACAACGACAGCCACATCGATCCAACTCTGCTTTCCACCTCCGCATCTGTAAGCCGCGTAGTCTCTGGGTAAAGATCTCCTGCTGGTGTGTCATGAGTCATATCCAGCACTCGTGGCAAGTACCAGTACGGCCAAATGCTGTCCAGACCCCATACTCTCCACGGGTGAAGTGAAGGAGACTGAGCCAGGTGGGCCCACCTAAACCCTAAATAATATACCCTAAATACCCACTATTAAGGACCATAAGGGCTCTATGAAAGGGTCCTTGGGGGGGTCCTGGGAAACCCTAAACTAGGGTTTGGCTTGCCGAGGAAAGGAGCTGTGAAAGGAGGGCAGGGGCGAAACAGCGCACGAGTCTTCGAGAATCAGACTTAGGTCTACTACAAGGGATATATTATAGGGCTCAGGACAAGGGATTCAATAACGATAATAAAGTTTTGATAGGTTTGATACTGATATAAACCAGTTATACACAGGAATCCTCAGGAATAGTATCAATAATGACTCAGACTTCTGTATTACAGGACCTAAGTCAAGTACCATGATTGCAGCACAGAACCTGCTCGAAACATCGGAAAGAAATGAGCCCTACGTTGGCTGTTCCTTAAATCTTAAGAGACGCTGGACAACGCTTATAGTGATTTTCGCCCAAGTTTCAGAAAGGAACATTCCGCAGAGCACGTCTTATACGTTTAGGTAATTACATCTGGGCACTTGAGTTTGATCCACACACCCCGGATGGCAAACTCTAAACCCGTAGCCATCGAAACCCACGCCTGCATCCGGCCAAGTTCCCAACCATTACCTTAAACTACCAACACCTACGTTTAAAGGCTCTGAAATTCTTTAAAGAACAAAAACGTAATATGTGATTTTTAGGGAGTCTACAAAAAAAAGGCTTTGGTAGGTTAAGTTGCGGAGCACTTTTTTAGCCAATATTCGCTCCTATCCTAACCCCATCTACCTAAGGATTCACTTGGTCCTCTCATTGAGGTATGGTTAGACTCATCAGACTGAATAAGAATAAGGCTCCTGCGAGGTCTTAAAAAAAAAAACCATATACGATAATATACCCTAAAGCCCTTCTCTACCCTAAGGGTCCAGGTATCTCTTTAGGAGGGTCCGGAATCTCCTAGGGAAAAGCCTTGGGTCTCTTTGGGGTCTCAGAAATGGTACTTTCTGAGGCGCCCGAAAGTGTTAGGACCCTTAGGGTAATCATACAGCCCTTGAAGAACGCCTTATAGGCACCCACTCTTACGGTACAGGCTTTTGCACCGTCTGCGATCGGTTTTTTCTCCTCAGCTCAGCTCTGCTGACACGCGGTCAGCTGTTTCGCGGGTCATGAAGGCTGTAAAGACTCAAAGCATAAAGCCTTTCATAGCTGCAGGCTTTGGGGACCCAACTACGGCTGTAGGGACGGCGCTCGGTCTGTCCAGCCTCCGTCACCGCATCTTTGCTGTCGGCAGCAGCTTCGCTGCATTTGGCTTGCTCCGCCTCCGCAGTGCGTAGTCACGGCATAGTCTCCTTGCGTGCACGACTACAGGAACGCCATCGAAAGAGCCTCCTCAATCCAGTCTGCCCCGTGCACCATGAGCTTTGGGCTAAGCCCTGAACTCGAAACCATAATAAAAACCATATTTGTTTGGGTCTGGGGGTATGGCTCGTTGAACGGTGTGTGTGTGTGCACATATATATATATATATATTCATTTATTCATATATGTATGTATATATATATATATGTATGTATGTATGTATGTATGTATGTATGTATGTATGTATATATATATATGTAGCATATGAGAGGACTACTCAGCGGATCTGGGTAATCCTAAGCCATCTTCATAAGCAAGCAGCCGCAGAGACTAGTCCCCGGAGCTGGGCGGAGAGGGCGACACAAGGGGCAGCTGGACGTTGCAAAGGATCCGCATCCCAAACCTTTCGCTCGTTTTGAAGACTTCGAAGGGAGGGTTTAAGCTTTAGGGTTTAGGGTTTAGGTTTTTAGGGTTGTTGGGTTTAGGGCTTAGGGTGCGTAGGCTTTTTGGGTGTTGTTCCCTTCGTTCTGGGGAAGTGTTGATAGGCTTTTGGAGTTTAAAAATTATGTTTTTGCAGCCTTGCTTCATTGGACCCCTGATTGACAAACCCGCTGTCTTTTCGGGCGTGAGATTAGATCCACAGAAGCTTGTATATAACCCACATCATCATTAAGGGAGGGTTTCTTGTTGAGGGATCTACATCAAGGGTCTAAGTGGGGCCGTACGGGTTCGCTTAGACGTAGACCTCGCATGGACTTCCCTGTCTTTGACGCCGCTTCCGCCTCCTCTTCTTCTAGGACCCATATACCGTGAATTCGGGCAACTAGAATTGAAGTGCAAGTGAATTGCTATACAAGTTGTTTCTTCTATGTAGGTAGCTGTCAGAATCATGGTCCCTGTTGGGAACCCGATACAATTATATTCTTGATGTGGCACCCAAAAGTTGGAAACCTATAGAGACCCTACATATGTGGAAGTCCACCCATGTGTGCTACCCAAACCTTCCAATAGCCCTTAATGGAGGAGTATGCATTAAATCATGTTAATTAAGTGTCGTACTATAATTTCAAGCATATTCCTTGATCAAGGAATATCGGAAGGTCTGAGTAAGCCCCGGTATCGTGCTTGCCGTCCGGGAGCCTTTTCTCCACATCGGCTGCCTCCCGGACAAAGCGCAGCCACGCTGCTTTGTAGAGCCTTAGAACCCAAAGGGTCCGAAGTACCTATCTATCTATCCATCTATCTATCTATCTATCTATCTATCTATCTAACTATCTATCGATCTATATCTATCTACCGACCTATCTATCGATCTATCTATCTATGTCTATCTGTCTATCTATCTATCTATCTATCTATCTATCGATCTATATCTATCTACCGACCTATCTATCGATCTATCTATCTATGTCTATCTGTCTATGTTGACAAGCCTCTTAAAAAAAAACAACGGGAACCCCCTGCAGACCCTGAACCCTAAGCCTTAAGACCTAAACCCTTAAACCCTAAACTTTACACCCTACCCTAAGGCTCATGGACCCCCATAGTGAAAGCCCAAACCTGAGACCCCAAAGCCCAAACCTTCGAGATTTCTGATGCCGAGAACTGCACTATTAGGTGCCATGAAGACCAGGACAAGTACCCTCAAATATGGGTAGAGGGTCCCAAATGAAGGGTATTTAGGGTCTAATTGAGGGTAGATGGAGGATCTAGGGAAGTTTAGGGTTTAGGGCTTTCGTGCTTCTGGGTGTGTTGTAGTTTTGGTGCATTGGTTCAGAAGCTCGCTGAGATTTCAGAGATTTCGGGAGAGCAATATCTGAGACAGCAATCTTCGAGATGTCATCGCCAATTGGTCCAGCGGGATGTTGTCAGCACAGAACCAGCCGCAACCCTACAATCGAGCTTAAAACTCTATCCCGGGACCCCGATAAGAACCCCAATATAGCGTTCATTTGGGGCCCCAACATCGAAGCCCTAGCCCCAAGAAGCTGACCCTAAATGTGATGTGTAATCTAAACCCTGAACCCTAAATCCTAAACCCTAAATCCTTAAAGCCCACACCATCATGCCGACCTTCATCATGGCTTCTGTGACATCCAGCTTGTCCTTCTGCGGTGTTCATTTGGGGTTTAGGGTTTAGGGTTTAGGCAGGGTTCTACAAGCGTAGTATCAGGGCTCTATGAGTTTAGAGTAGGGTTCTGCATCCAGGGTCTGGGGCCTAAAGAACCTTCCGACACTCGTACCCTACTAACCCCAACCCCCGAGCTCCTATGTTCATGCCCACCACAACCCGTTCACAAAGACCTAAACCTTGAGTAGCGTTCAGGGCTTCCGGGCATACGGCATAGGGTTTAGTTTGGCCCCGAACACCCAAACTACAAGCCCCGCCCCCAACCCCAAGTGTCGGAAAGACTCCATTGATGCCCCTGTTTTATGGTTAGGGTCATACAATCTTGAACATGGTTAGCCACACAATGACCAATATGGGCTCTCAAACTTAACGTCATTGGCACCTCATCATTCAGGGCCCGTAAACCCCAAAGCCCCTAGGACTTTAAGGCTTTAGGGTCAAGGGCCTAGACCCTAAAGCCTTAAAGCTCTAAACCTTTAAACCCTTAGGCCCTAAAACCCGAAAAACCCAACACCCTTAAACCCTTAAGCCCTTAAACCCCAAAAATCCAAAACCCTTAAACCCTTGAACTCTCAAAACCCAAAACGTTTACGTGCCTAAACCCTAAAAACCCATAACCCTTAAATCCCTAAACCCTAAAAGCCCAAAACCAATCCCTAAACCCGAAATACCCAAAACTCTTAAACCCCTAAACCCCAAATCCGTGCTAAGAACCCGGAAGCCCTTAAACCCCAAAACCCCAAATCAGTGCTAAGAACCCAGAAGCCCTTACACCCCTAAACCCCAAATCCGTGCTAAGAACCCGGAAGCCCTTAAACCCCTAAACCCCGAATCAGTGCTAAGGACCCGGAAGCCCTTAAACCCCTAAAACCCAAATCAGCGCTAAGGACCCGGAAGCCCTTAAACCCCTAAACCCCAAATCAGTGCTAAGAACCCGGAAGCTTAAACCCCTGAACCCCAAATCAGTGCTAAGAACACGAAAGCCCTTCAACCCCTAAACCCCAAATCAATCCTAAGAACCCAGAAGCCCTTAAACCCCAAACCCCCAAACCACTGCTCATATAGGGGCCTAAAAAATCCTAAAGATTTGGGGGGGGGGGGGGTTCTTTTCTTGACTTTAGTATAATGGGCCCCAAAACCCTATTCTAATGATTAAGGCACCTACATTAAACCCTAACCCGTTAGAGTAGCCCTTATAGAACCCTTTTTTGGAACCCTTAAAACCCCAAAGCGAAATTCAGAACCTTACATTAAGGCCCAACCCTAAACCCTAAACCCTGAATCCTAAACGCCGGTCCCCGGGCTGCAGGAGCGTGTTGAGACTGTCCCGCGAGAGGCTGGCCTGCGAACGGCTACGCGTCTGAGGCTTCGGGTTCCCGGGGCTAAAGGTTACCTATATAATGGGCTAGGGTTTAGGGTTTAGGGTTTAGGATTTAGGGTTTAGGGTTTAGGTTACCGGGCTACACCTTGGAGGTTAAATTATAAACGCTAAACCCTAAACCGCGTCACCTAGAATAGCCAACGTCCCTTATATAAGGTGTCTGTACCGACTTCTTAGGGACATATCCTTCTTGTGAAGATACACTGGTTACGCCAGGTAGGGTTTAGAGTTTACCCAAGCATCCCAAGGATTTATTAATTAGGTACTAGCTGCTACGATGGCAGTCATGTAAGTTAGTCTTTGGGAGAGTGTATGGTTGTTAGGTAGGGATGTTGCGTTCTTGGCCTACGATTTAGGGGTGAAGGCTTCCGGTCTATAGAAGTTAGGGTTTAGGGTTTAGGGTATTGGGTATTATGGGTTTAGGGTTTTGGGCTCAGGTGCTAAAGTTGAGCTACTATTCTTCAGTCTTCAGCGGCCGACACCCGCAACGGGAGAATTGGGCGTGTTAGGGTTTTGTGCGTATCGAGCGATCAGGGTTTAGGTCTTAGTTTGGGTTGCAGCGATGTTGCCACCCTAAACCCTAAACCCTATGATGGAGATTAGAGGCCATTGGAGTTCTTGATTCAGGCTTCGGGTGTTCGGGCGTTGGGGGCCCAGCTAAACTACATCTGGATTTAAGCTAGGTTTAGTAGTTTTGAACTTCTCTATACCCTAAACCCTAAACCCTAAACTCTAGACTCTAAGCCCTATCGTAGTGGTTGGAATTCAGCGGGCTTCTGAAGGGAGGGTTCCACCTTTGTAGGTCGGGCATTGTATTCCAGGTGAACGACCGCATCATTCAGCCTAAACCCTAAACCGAAAAACTGAAACCCTAAATCTCAATCCAAAACTCTAAAGTCCCAGAAACCTAAATATTATTAAACCCTCAACCACGTCAGGTTTTGGCAGCTTTCGGGGTTAAGGTTTCGGGTTTGGGGGTTAAGGGCAATGGGGTTCAGGGTTTAGGGCTTAGGGTTTCGATTTGCTTCAGGGGTCGCGCCTCACCCGGGCTCCAAAACACCGTGGATTTAGCCATGGACGACGGGGGGAAGCGCCTTGGTCCACCATCAGGTCGAGGGGATCGGGGGTCGGGGTTTAGGGTTTAGGGTTTAGGGTTTAGGGTTTAGGGTTCAGGGTCTAGGGTTTAGGGGGGGGGGGGTTGGTAGTAAAACGCTTGTATCGGGTTTTGTAAGGGTTGTATGAGGGGTATACAGGGGGTCTTGTAAACCCTGAACCCTAAGCCCTAAACCCAAAGCCCTAAACCCTAAACCCTAAGCCCTGAACCCTACAAGTACCCGTGTAGGGCTTTAGGCTCAAAGGGTTTGGGGACTGCGGGCTTGTTGGGTTTAGGATTTCAGACTCTTTAGGAGGCTTCAGCTCGGCTCAGGGCTCAGGGTGCAGGGTCTAGGGGTTTAGAGGTTTAGGGTCACGGTTATGGGGTGTGAGAAGCTTAGGCTTATCTCTATAAGCCCTAAGCCCTCAACCAGGCGAAACCCTAAACCCTACACCGTTAAGGCTGGTAGGTTTTACGGCTTGGGGTTGTAGGGTTTTTGGGGTACAGCCTGCATGAGCCACATGCTGCAGAGTCCTCCTGCCTCGAAAACACTAAACCCCAAATTCATGAGGACTCAGTAAGCCCCCGTGTCGATAGATGTATGTGTGTGTGTAAATGTATACATGCGCACAGACAAGCATATATACATACATACGAACTTAATTGCATGCATGCATACACACGTGTGGGTGCACATGTGTGCAGGTATGTAAGTAAGTCTGTATGTGTGCATGTATGTGTCCATGAGTATATGTATGTATGTGTGTATGTATGTATGTATGTACGTACGTATGTATGTATGTGTGTATGCGAGCGCGTGCATGTCTTTGTATGAGACATGTAAGAAGCAAGCAAATGCATTGATGAAGGGTTGACTACTTTCGCTGTCGAATAACGCACCGGGGTTATATTCTACAATTTGACAAAAAGTAACTTCTGCGTTTGACGACAATCACCCTGAACCCGCACATCCGTAACTCCTACACCCTATAAACCCCTAAATCCCTAAACCCTAAACCCCTAGATCCCTAAATCCTAAACCCTAAACCCCTACATTCCTAAACCCCTAAATCCCCAAACCCCGAAGTCCCTAAACCCCGAAGTCCCTGAACCCCGAAGTCCCTAAACCCTCAACCTATATCGTACCTGAACCCCGAGATGGACGGCTTCGGAGGACTTCGCTCGTCTTATACGTGATGACAATGCACGAAGGGTGATATCGGTACGAATACCATCAACATATATAATAAATAGAAAATAATATGTGTATATATATATATATATGTACTCATGTTTAGTTATTTACCTATCTATTTGTTTGCATGTTTACTTACTCACTTATTTGTTTATACACCATGTAACATAACGAAAGATGGAAACTCAGAAATTTAGGACTTCCTGGCGCCGACACCTGGGATCCCCGCCGATGCCTTGAAGGAAGGGGCTGCAAAGGTGAAAACTCTGCGGAGCTAACCAACAACTCGTGTACCTAACCTCACATCTAGCCTCCTTCGATGTAGCTAGCCTGTTCCGCTGATAAACCCCAAAGAGGCTTTGCAGGAAAAGCCATGACTGGCTATGCCTGCACCCTACTGTCTGCGAGCCGAAATGGCAGAAGAACCACGATGCCCAGAGACTCCAATACCCCTTAATTAAGGATCCCTACTATAATTTAAGGTATATTCATTAATTAAGGGGTATTGGAGTCTCTGCGTCTTATCCGGGTTTCAGGGCTCAGGCGACGAATCAGCAGCTATCCCAGACATAATGTAGGGGCCTTAATAATTACAATAGGGTTTTGGGGCCCATTATACTATACTTATAGTAAGGAACCCCCCCCCAAATAGTATAGGTATTTATTGAGGCCCCTATATTATATATATATATATATATATATATATGTGTGTGTGTGTGTGCGCAGGGTTTTCTAGCGTTTTACGGGTCCAGGGCTTTGGGATGCAGCTGGTGAGCTTGAAAACTAGACTCAGCCTCAGGTGTTCGAAACATGAGAGTGAGATCGGCTAGTGTAGGAGCCTTAATGATTAGAAAGACTACGGTTTGGGGTATGTCAGACTACAACTTTGATTATGGAACCCCCTCAAAATCATCGCGTAGATGGGCCTACCCTCAGCGGAGAGAGGGTCCTATTCGGGTTTTGCTTCCCAACTCCAAATCAACCGCCCAGTCTCCTCCAGGATCGGCTCCACCCTTCAACGGTAGAGTCCATGAACAGAGCCGCCGCCAAGAAAACGCCGACCCCCTGAACCCTAAACCCTAAGCCCTAAACCCTAAACCCAAAACCCTAAAGCCTAGACCCTAAACCCAAAACCCTAAACCCAAAAGCCTCGAACAACACAGGCTGTGGGCCCGAGGCTTATAAAGCATGGTCTTCGGGCTCGAAGCCTTATAGCAGGGGAGCCTTAGGATACCGCCCCAAAGCCAAAAATCCCTATACCCTGAAGCCCAGTACCCTGGCCCAAAAAAGTTTAAACTTTTCTTTTAGTAGGGGGCTTAATATACCAACAAGTTTAAAGTTTACCTACTGGGCTCCTAAGTATAACTCTGCAACTTACCTTGAGGCCTCTGGTTGGCCTCGTAGATCCTTTCATGAGGCCCTTGAAAATTGAAAGAGAAAGCAACACTACTGATAGACGAGGGCCCCAAATAGACCCCCCCCCACACCCTACACACTAAAAGCCAAAACAGCCTAAACCCCAAAGCCCCCAAAGCCCTAAATGCTAAACGCCAAAGCACCCTTAACCCCTAAAGCCCTACATGCTAAAAGCCAAAAACACCCTAAACCCCTAAAATCCCAAACCCCTAAACCCGAAAACCCTAAACCCCTAAACCCTAAACCCCTAACCCCTAAACCCCTAAAATCCCAAACCCCTAAATGCCCTAACACCCTAAACCCCTAAACCCTCTACATGCCCTAACACCCGAAAGGCCCCTAACACCCCACGACTCGCTGAGCTCTTTGCCAGATCCTGGTTCGAAGTGTAAAACTCCAGGCGCTCCCCAGAACGGATGTCCTTTCTATGGCTGTAGTAGGGTTTAGGGGTTTAGGGGTTTAGGGTTCAGGGTTTAGGGTTACAGAAGGGTTTAGGGTGTACTACAGGGGTTTAGATAATTACCCATGCTATTTTTTTTTTGGGGGGGGCTCCGAATTTATAAATCTAGTATGATATACCTCAAAACCCGATTCTAACTGTTCAGGCCCCTACATTACTGTTGGAAGTTTTTAGGGCTTCGGGTTTGTAGGGTTTTTTTTGTGGTTTTGAAGGGTTTGCAGGCTTTAAGGCCTTCAGGGCTTCAGGATGCTTCGGGCTTGTCGGGCTCATACGGTTGATGATATAGATCCTGCATTACCTTAAGGAGCCTAAACTATGGGAACTATTGTATATTCCTTATCATGCGTAATGAAGGATTTATATCATCAACCGTAGGGTTTAGGTTTCAGGGGTTCTGGAACAAAGGAATGTTCCTTAAGTGATACTGGGGGCCTTCATATGATTGAAGACAGTATCCCTAAACCCTCAGCCCTAAACCCTAAACCCTCAACCCTAACCATGGTTCTCTAGAAAGGTGGACGTTGAAGACTTTTGTGTTTTTGGTGTCTGGGATGACACGTTTCTGTTAGGGTTTAGGGTTTAGGGATTAGGGTTCAGGGTTTACGGTTTAGGGTTTAGGGTTTAGGGTTCAGGGTTTAGGGTTCAGGGTTTAGGGTGTAGGGTACTGTAGAGGCATTCATACATAGACTCGGAACTGGGGGTATGTTGTGCTGAAACAATGTAGAAGAGACTATGATAAGGGGCCCTTCCTGGTAATTCTTCGCAGTCCTATTCCCTAAACCCTAAACCCTAAAACCCTAAACCCTAAACCCTAAACACCTAAACCCTAAACCCTAAACCATTCCCTAAACCCTAAACTCCTCCTCAGTGAGCTCCGGAGACCATTCCGTGTTCAACTGCCATATCTTCTCGTACCTCGTTTGAGGCTGTGTCGAGGTTTAGGGTTTAGGGTTTAGGGTTTAAGGTTTAGGGTTTAGGGGGCTTAGCCCATTTCATAGTTGGGATCCTATAAGGTAACCCCCAAAAAAGGAACTTCAATGGCGACTTGATGTAGTTACCTTGTTCATGATGGTACTGGTTACCAAGTCCCATGATTCTTTTAATGGGGTGGCTTTGGGGTGTAAACAGCCCAACCATGAACGCTTAGTCCCTGAACCCTAATTCCTCAACCCTAAACCCCTAAACCCCAAACTCCAACATCGCTAAATCCTCATAGCCCCAAACATCAGACCAGAATGGGCCCCCATGAAGGCACCGCCGTTCGCGGGACACTTCTTTGTCCGAGAAGCCCAATAACCTACACGGTGGGTTACTGGATTATGGGTACTATAAGGTTTAGAAGATAATGGTGTAAGGAGCAGTAGTCCACCCTGTAGCTTACTGGTGTCCTGGAGCTACCATGGTGAACACGCAACGTTTCGCGCAACGATTTCAGGCTCAGGCCTAAACCCTGCTGAGTGGTTGCTGAGGATTGACTGCTCAAATTGCGGAACGTCCCCACCTAAACCCTAAACCTTTAATCCCCCACCCTCGCATCTGCGATGCTCTGCGTCGCAAATTGCGAGTCTCTATGTATCGCAAACGAAAATGACTCCTGTCCTTTCCGCACTTCCTGGCCTTCTTCCGCTCGGTCTGCTTCTTCTCCTTACCCGGCTTAACCCAGTCGCCACCGTCCAGGTGGCCGCAGATGCCACCTACCGTCTTGCCCACGTCTCCTCTGTACCACTGGCTCCTTCTTTGGCTAACATCCTCTAATCTGTAGGATCCTGTACTAAGCAAGCAGGAGGACTGAATCGAGACCTCAATGATTAGGGTGCAGATCCTAAACCCTGAACCCTAAACCCTGAACCGTCTATTAGTAGCCCCAAACCATTCAGCCCCAAACCCCAAAACCCCATACTGCAAGTCGTACACGGCGGAGCCTGCAACCCCGAATCCACAGGCCAAAGGGCCTGCTTGACCCCAAATCCTAAACCCCAAATCAAAGACCAAAGCTCGAAAAGCCCTAGATCCTAGACCTTAAGCCAACACCTGGTTAATCCCCTGAATGGGGCACTGAAGCGAGGATTCGTACATGCCGTAGGAGACGGACATGTGATCCCATCCTCTCTACGGACAGAACTTACGCCTACTGGAGGGGCATAGATCAGCTTGTTCGGGTTTTGGGGGTTAGGGCTTAGGCTTAGTTGGCTTTTCTCTTGGTTCAGTGATTCAGGCGCACAGCTGTGAACCCGTGTTGAACCTCCTATCGCTGAAATCTGAGCTCAGCCTTTTCGGGTTTCAGGCGCCAGGGTGGATTCATGTGTGACTTTGGGGGTGCACGGTTTAGGGTTTGGGGTCCCTGAACCCCAAACCCCATACCGAAATCGCTGAACCCTGTGTCCCTTCGACTGGGGCCACCCAAACTTGAAGCCACAAGTAACCGAAATCTGTGTTGGGAATTGGGGGAAGTTGCTGTGTTTTCGAATCCTGGCCTGGTCTGGCACAACCCGAAGATCAAGTTTCACAGAGTGGGGGTGATTCATGGGGTTCGCGAGCTGGTAGAAGCGTGCAGATTCTACTCTCACTGTTGCTTCACGTAGGTCGCAAGCAAGGGCATCTAAGCCCTACCTCTCTTTCTGTTCTTACTTGTAACAAGCCTGTGCAAGCCAAAGGCCTCGAACTCAAAGGCAGCACCTCTATTCCCTAAACCCGAAACCCGAACCCGGCCTGTTCCCGCCAAAATGCTACCATCGAGGAAGAAGATGTAGGAAGAGCCTTCCATGAACTTGGGGGTTCCCAGTTACCGAACATAGGGGCCTCAATATCGGACTAGGGGTCCTGTCAGGGTACCTCAAATCGTTCCTGTTCAGGAAACCTATTATAAGGGCTTCTATCATTGGGATAGCGGTTTGGGGTAGAATACGGTCTAAGTGATGATAACTAGGAACGCTCTGGAATAGACTATGCAAGTATTCTTGCCTCCAGATCTCCCTTTCAAGGCTCATGTAAACAGAAAGTAGTTGTGAAGACCTTGAGGTCGAAATACATTCTATATAATACTACGGGCACCTGGACACTGTAGCACCCTGACTCATAGCTTACCCAAACCAGTACTCAAGCATATACTAGACCAAATCAAACCAACCCGCCAGAACTGGCATGTGGAATCTTCGGGGTTAGGGTTTAGGGTTTAGGGTTTAGGAATTTAAGGTTTAGGGTTTAGGGTCCACCAACAAATCCTGAGACCTTGTTCGATCGACCCATGTTTTGTCTGCTGGTTCCACATCTACACACAAGCTGGTGCAGCACAGCCTGCAAAAGCTTGGACAGGGTTGCTACAATCCCCTAAACCCTTAACCCCTAAACCCCTAAACCCTAAACCCTAAAGGGTTGCTACAAAGCGTCTTATGAGGGTTCTACATTGGGCTTGGGTTTTGGGAGTCTTCATTCATGACATCATGAGTCCAGCAAGCTTTTGAGGCGACTTCTAGCACTTATAGTATGCCGGTGTGACAGTGGCTTATAGTACATAGAGTATATCGGTGTAGGGAGCATGGGAAAATGTAATCGATGTCTACACTGAATCTAGACTAGACTCTTCACTTCGTTTAGGGTTTAGGGTCTCAGGTTTATAGTGTGCAAAACCAACACTAAAAAACAAAGGAGCCAGGAACTAGACATATTGAGCTCGACCCGCTTAAACTCAAGCCCCTACACTCTTAAACCCTAAATCCTAAACCCTCTCCCTTTAACTTCCGGCCTCCTTCTGGAGTGACCTCCTTCACATGGTACGAGGCTTGGATTTGGTGTTTTTCGGACTTGAGCTTTCCTTGGGGTTTAATCCTTATTTGGGGCTTAGGGTTGTACTGCAATGGTATTCGAAGATATAGCAAGCCATTCACGAAGGGCTTGGGCTCATCTAACTAGGGTTTAGGCCCACAGGCTGGAATGCCTCAGCCTAGACCATGCAACATAAAATCTACTTACCTCAACAATCTGAAGCCACACGCCCTGAGACTATAACTGTACGCCATAGTACCTCAGTAAGCCCAGTAGACCCGTCATGAAACGACTTGGATGCATAACCGCAAGTCCTACAATGAAGCTCACAGGCTATCGCAATGATCGAAACTCCGCTCAGGGACGGATGTATCTTACCAGAGATGATCCAACTTTGGGAAGTCTTGAGGAAGACGAACCACGATTAGCGGCGATAGGATTTCGGGGCCACGGGTCGGGGCGCTATGCTTCCTTGTGGTAAGTCTCCTCTCTTGATTTAATACAGGGGCCTTAACAATTAGAATAGGGTTCTGGGGCCCATTATACTATATTAAAAATAAGGAACCCCCAAAATAGTATAGGTAATTATTAAGAACCGATATTATTCCTAAATCCTAAACCCTAAACCCTAAACCGTTTATGTCAGAATGCGCCGTAACCGACTTCAGTTTAGGGCTTTCGCGGTCTCGGCGTTTAGGAGTTCAGAGTGAAATCAAGTCCTCATCTCAACACGGCGGATTTGGGGTTGTGGCTAAGGGGTTTAGGGTTTAGGGGTTTAGGCTCAGGAGTTGAGGGCTTTGGTTTAGGTTTTATGGGTTTAGGGGTTTAGGGTGTAGGGTTTGAGGGTTTAGGGTTTAGGGCTATGGCTCTGGGGATCACATTGCTGACAAATGAGCCCCAAACCCTAAACCCTAGCCCCTACACCCTAAACCCAAAACCCTAATACGAATCACTAAACTCTAAACCGTAAACCCTACTCCCTAATCCCTAAGATTCCCTAAGCCCCAATCATCCGTGAACCCCACTCTCATGGGCGTCCTCTCGTGGCTGCTGTGGGGCTCTGGGGCTGTTGGCGGGGCTTACGGTTTAGGGTTTAGGGTATAGGGCTTAGGATTTAGGGTTTAGGGCTTAGGGTTTAGGGTATAGGGCTTAGGATCTAGGGTTGAGGGCTTAGGGTTTAGGGTATAAGGCTTAGGATTTAGGGTTTAGGGCTTAGGGTTTAGGGTATATAGGGCTTAGGATCTAGGATTCAGGGCTTCGGGTTTAGGGTTTAGGGTATAGGGATTAGGATTTAGAGTTTAGGGCTTAGGCTTTACTAGGGTGAAGGGTGCAGCAACACTCACAGGCCCACTGCCAACTTCCAAGGACAACTGCGCGAGCTGTCTGAGATGATCTTTTCCAGAAGTACGGCAACGGCGCGGTGGCACATTTTGACGTCTTCCCGCCGGCTTGTAGTTTCACAATTCTCTCGCCCAAGCCCCGAAACCCTTAAACCCCAACCAGCCGAACGGTTAAACCCGAAGCCATGAACCCCCAAAACCAGAAACATCCCAAAATCCGGAACCCCCATAGCCGAGCAACATACAGGCCTGAATAATTGACGATTCTGTGCAGAGGGTTTCCTATCATAATAGGTTTACAGTGCAGAACCCACATAACACTATTCCACTTAAGGCTCCTTTACGATACACCCGATAACATGCGATTATGAATCATGTAAGCCCCCTCTAACCTGTTAAGGCTTTGTCTCACTAGACTGATTCCAACTCCCAACTCCTGAAGGATGGCTTCGAAGCGGTACAGGTTCAGCGCAACCTCCGGGGCCAGCTGGGCTGGATTTGTTTTGAAGTTTCCCTGACGGTCCATGTGCCCAATTAGTATTTACTTTGGCCTCAAAGTAGTCCCTATATAGGTCCTTTGGGCCCAAAGTATATACTATTTTGGGTACATGGACCCTTAGGGTTTCTGAGGATTCGCATTCAGGGCTTTGGGTCTGGAGATTAGGACTGGGTTTAGGGGTTTGGGTTTTTTTTTATCACCTCTTTTCCTTCGCCTGATAAGGCTGATAAGGTGTCCGGAATACCCGGAATACCATGTGGGGTTTAGGGTTTTGGGTTCTTTCATCTTTTCGCTTTGTTTTGGAGCTGGGTGTGATATTCGGCCGCTTAGGGTCCGAATTTTTGCGTGGCAGCTGCATTCTCGTGGCGTAGGAAAGGCCGATGCATCTATATAGTTACGCAGAGAACGAAGTCTCCCTCGGAACTGCTGGTAGAGTGCATGCTGAGTTAAAAACAAACTCCTTAAGTGTCAGTGGAAGCCTAAAGCCCTGAGGATGTCGGGCGCTCTCTTAGGGTTAGTTTAGGGATTTGAGCATTTAGGGATTTAGGTTTGGGTTTAGGGTTTTGGATTTAGGGTTAGTTTAGGGATTTAGGGTTAGAGGGTTTAAGGTTTAGGGGTTTTTGGTTTAGGCTTTATGACAGGTACGGGACACTTAAACCCCAGCGGTTCAAAAGGTCTTCCGTTGGCATTCATGGGATGTCCGGGACAAGTAAACGAGCCATAGGTAGAAGTATACATTAAAAAAACACATGAGGTAGCACGTCGTTAGACTAAACAACTAAATACATGGGTATGTAAAACCAAGCAAGCAAAACAGCGAGCAGTTCAGACAGGCAGGCGGGAGGCAGGCGGGCAGGCGGGCAGGCGGGAGCGCGAGACGGTGGGCGGGCGGGCGGGCGGGCACACCCATAGACCAACCTACAAAGCAACCAACAGACCAACCAAGCGAACAACCGACCAGCAAATCCAGCAACATAAACAAAAGTCAACCAAGCATATGTACATGCACGTGTAGACTCGAAACACACGTATGTATAATATGTACCTCAATATATATATATATATATATTCATACATACATAGATACATACATATATATATATATATGTATATATATATATATGTATATACATATATATGTATATACATATATACACATACGGTGTATGTGTGTATACATATATGATTATGTTATATACGCACATAAGTGTACACGTATAGTGAAAAATGGTGGTGGGGATCCCAATTCTCAGGCCCCCGCTGCACATAATCCGTTAGCAAAAACAACAGGTAAATTAAACCCTTAACCTATGTTTAGGGTTTAGGGCTTATAGGGTTTAGGGTTTAGGGTTTAGTTTGTCTCCGGAACCAGGGCATAGGAACCTCGGAGCATGAAGTCTTACAGAAATCCCATAAGGAACCCTAAGCGAGTTCATTCGCGGTTTTGGGCTAAGGGGTAATAAGTGTAAACAAACCCTAAACCCTAAGCCCTGAACCCTAAACCCCTAAACCCTACGGGTTTCAGGGCCCAACGCCCTAAACCCTGAACCCGAAGCCTTTGACTAGTAAACCCCGAGGCCCGAACATCCAGGCCGATCTGCACTGGCAGCCGGAGGGGTCTCCCAAACCTCGCGCACAAGGACACCCCTTCCGCAACAACGACAACAACGACAACAGGGACAGGAACAGGAACAGAAACAGCAAGAGCAAGAACAACAGCAACGCAATCGCAATCGCAGTCGCAACAGCAACAACATCAAACAACAAAAACACACACGCACACACACACACAAACAACCAACCAACAAAATCAACACCAACACCAAAGCTGACCTTGTTATGTCAGCTACCCCACACTGAAACGTTTCTATGACTCTTTTTCAAAAAGCAAACCATGACTCAGGAAGCAAGCAAGCCAATACTCAGCAGAACAAAACAACTGCAGGAAGGCCGGATTCACAAGGACTAACCCAAACAACAGTTTAAAGGCGACAAGAAAACAACAAAAGAAAAACCGATAAGCACATAACAAGCAATGACCGTTTTTTATGGGCCTTTTATTTGTTTTCTGTTGCTGTGTATTTGCCTTTTTTTACTTTTAACCAGTATGACCTAACTCCCACCAACAACAACAAAAGCAGCAGCAACAGCAACAGCAACAGCAACGGCAATAGCAGCAATAACAACAACAACAACAACAACAGCAACAGCAACAGCAACAACAACAAGAACAACAGCAACAACAGCAACAACAGCAACAACAGCAACAACAGCAACAACAGCAACAGCAACAGCAACAGCAACAGCAACAGCAACAGCAACAGCAACAGCAACAGCTACAGCTAC
>CAJNDV010034654.1:16533-29124 GCA_905221635.1 Symbiodinium sp. CCMP2456 | reverse complement strand
TTGTTGTTGTTGTTGTTGTTGTGACGGGGGTTGGTGTGCTTCTCAGGATCGAGTCTTGGCAGCCAGAGCTAGGCTTATGTAGTGATTTTGCAAGGTGTCAATATCGCTTTGTAGTAGGGCTTAATGCTGGGGGGGGGGGTTGCAAAAGGGTTATTATAGGATTTGGGGTATTTCAGGGTTTAGGGTTCGGACAAGGTTTAGGGTTTAGGGTTACTACAGAATCCCTATAGATATGTAGGGGTTTTGTGGATGGTTGTTGCCTTCTTGCCTTGCAGAAGCAGTTAAGGATGTGGTTGGCGACCAAAGTCTGTCTGTCAACCAGCTTTCAGCGTCTGTGCTGCATCCGAGTTGTTATGAGCCTTTTTCGCTGGAAGCCGTTTAGATGTTGAAACCCTGCCCACATACCCTCGACGCCGAATGCAGGACTTTCAACGACCAATCGTAAGGTAAGCCTTACATTGGCACCAAGGTGTTGTTGTCGGTTGGTGAGCTTCAGTTTTGGTCGCACTGTGCCACAATTCCATCAGTGTTTTTTGTATCGAAGATGGTTCAGTCGCAGTTACCGCAGAACAACCCTATGTAAACTTCGAGCCCTGGCTCTGTCTCTTTACGAAACTAGCCCATGCAGGGGCGCTCGGCAAAGATGTGCCTTCCCCCTGAAAACATAGCTTGCGATCTAGCGCCATGACCTCAATCATCTCATCTAGCTGCATGAATCTAGCCGGGAATGGTACGGTCGAGTTCATGTGCTCACTGGTTTCCTCATACACGTCGATAATCAGACTGCGCTCGTGTCGCTGTCAACTCTTGTTTAATTTTCAAGAAATGTATTTGGACACGTTTGTGCACATACCGATAAGACGCAAAAAAGAGGGGGTCCCTAAACTCTAAGCACTAAGCATTACGGATCATGCAGAAACCGGTGTTATGTTGAAGTACGTCATCTCGGCAAACCCCAAGGCCTAAACCCCAAACCCCAATCACTCAACACAAAACAGCAGACCCCAAACTCTACTAAACCCTACCCTTAACCCTAAACCCGAAGCCACGGCCCGAGAGTCGTGTCCTCTTGAAGATGAGCTCTTTCATCTTGCGAAAACATGTTCGTGTGCTATAGAAGCCTGCATAATTGACGACACTTTTCGCCGCCTCATCATAATTATGCTGTAGCAGATCACCAAGCCCTGTTCCCACGACTTTGGCCCCTACGTGAATGAATACCTGACTCGACATGTGTCGTTTTGCAGCCATACCCTGCGCCTTCGTATCGCTACCTGGTTTATAGTGAGGATCTCTTATATATTGTGTAGATAAGTAGGTACCCCAAAGAAGAGCTCGGCTATGACCCTAAATACTACCTATAGTCTCCATTGTAGTTCCTGTTTGGGGGATACCTTATAAAATCCTTAATATATAATCCAAAAAGAAAGACTACAATGGAGACTGTAGGTAAAGGTGCAGTATATCCAGTCTCCTGGGATCGAACCATCAGTTCTTGGGTTGCTGGGGTGTAGCTTGGGAGCCTTCGACCACAAAGCCCAAAGCCCTAAGCCCATATCCCTAAAGATAGAATCCTAAACCCTAAACCCCAAAGATAGAACATCCTAAACTTAAAGCCCAACCCTAAGCCCAAAACCATTATCGGTATCCTAGGCTTCCTCGCACCTTCCCTCCGTCGTCTCGGCTTCAAACGTCCTGTTGTGAGCCGATCCCTGCTGCTTTTTGAATTACTTTGTTCAGATCACTGAGCATCCTACACCCAAAGCCCTAAAGATAGAATCCTAAACCCTAAGCCCCAAGATAGAACAGCATTTCATGATAGAACCGCAAGTGATCAAGTTTTCACAGTGCTCACGGCATGGCTTGCTCCGCGGAGATGTTTTAACACTAGTTCGGTTTGGGGTACAGGGCTTATGGGGTCTAGCTTAGTGCTTAAAGCTCAGAGCTTATGGAGTTTAGGGCAGAAGCAATCTACTCGAAGTGGCGCTTGCGACCTTCTTCATGCTGCTCTGACCGCAGGCAGGTCCACTGATGATTGCGCAGGCAGTTGTAATGCCTGTGCCTCTGCTGCGCTGATCGATCCATGCAGCATCTGTCGTCGGCGAATCGTTTTTTCTGCATGAGTGGCCAACTGGCCGCTTGATCTTTTCAGTGCTCTCGAATCCGTCTGGTTTTTCATGCTAACTTGTCATGCCCTTACCCACAGGGAGTCGCTGCACTCATGGGCAACCATGGGCGACCCCTGCACACCGTTGGCCGGGTGTGAGGGCGGTGTCCGGGCAGCTGAGGGGCTGCCGTGCAGAGGGGGTCACCTGCTCACATTGCGCGCCCGAGCTGATATCCCTGATGGCCAACGTGTCCGGGTGCAGGACACATGACAGCAGGACACATGGGCTAACGTGCCTGCTGGGGGATGCACGTCAAAGGACGTGCAGCCGAAACACCTGCAGGGGAGGCTGCTGCTCAACATCTTGCATGATCCCTGTCACTATTTGTGCTGTGTTGTCGGTCATGCAAAGCAACCCGAACCTGAACCTCAGCTATGATATTTGTGTTATCGTGACATGTCTGCGTTCCTTTGGCGAATGCCTCTGAAGAGGCAGGTTGCAGTGATGTACACATATATATATATATAAGTATATATATATATATACGCATACACACAAAGACACATGTACATACATACATACATACATACATACATACATACATACATACATACAGACAGACAGACAGACAGACAGACAGACAGACAGACAGACAGACCCCACAGACATACATACATACATACATGCATACTTACGTACATATCTATGTATATATTTCTTTTGTATGTACACACATATATATATATATAGAGTTTTATGTATGTATGTATGTATGTATGTGCACACACATACATCTATACATGTACACATATATACATCTAGATATGTGTGTGTATGTATGTATGTATGTATGTATGTATGTATGTATGTATGTATGTGCGTATATATATATATATGTATATGTAGGTATGTATGTATGTATATCTATATATTTGTATCTATATATTTATATATCTATATATATATATATATACTTATGTATGTGTGCGCGCACACCTGCGACTCTGCTTGTTTGCCCGTGCAACATGCCGGCTCCAGAGCTTCTAGGAGGTTGTAGTAGACAGCAATGTGATTTTTGCAGATTGTCATACCCTCATAACATTTCTTGCAGCCATATTACTGTCGAAACATCATCGAATCGGGCATCCTTGCCCAGAAAACACGCCCAAGGCTTCTTGATTTCAGCCAGTAAGCCATGAACCCTACCCATAGGCCCCTTAGTAGTTCCTTTTTGGGATTACCTAATAGGATCCTAAATAGAAGCCACAAAAAGGAACTACTATGAGGCCTATGGGTAAACCCTATTATAAACCCTCAACACCTAAACGCCGAACCATGGCTTCTGGTGTGGTCTTTGACATCTCCTTGTCCCCAAAGCTGGGCATGTTCTTTTCGTGTCGTTCGGAAGCCTCCACCCTGTGTGTCCCAATATAACTTCAGCTTCCTTGTAGCAGAGCTGGTCGCCACACTTCCCGAGTCAGTTTTATAAGCAGTCTTTGGCCTTTGGCTAGCTTTCAGTACTAATCCCCCACACTCTTAAATTCGATACCTTCCGAAGTGTCATTCCTAGTCCCTTGATTGTGTTCGGAGTCAGAAGACGTCTAGAGTCTCTTCGCGGAACAGGACAATAACTTCGATTTGGTGGTCTAAGAATCCCCAGGACGCAGCTCCACATAGCCTTTCACCTCATACCTTAACCGATAACCCTACAACAGTACCTACATACGAGCCCGTTGAAGGCTAAAGTCTATACCATATACGTACATGGACTTGGTTAGTTGAATGATCTTGAAATCGACGGGTTTAAACCAGCTCCGTGTCGTTTATAAACACTAACACCCTGTTGAGCCGAACGCTATAAAGCCCGAAGCCCTAAACCCCGAAGATCTCCAGGCTCTAAACCCTAAAAAATATAAACAAGCCTACAGAGAAACTGTGCAATCCGAGAAAACCCTGCAAAACCTTGAAGCCCCCAGCGCGGAAACTCTTATCTGGTCCTCTAGTAGTAACCCGCGTAGAACCCTTACCGTGACTGTAACTCTACAACCCTAAAATCCAAGTGTTCAGTCTTTATAAGCCAACTTGGACCCTAAGACCCCAAACCCGTAAAGTCCCAGTGCCCAGGCATTCGTTTAGTTTTCAACTCACCAGTCCACCACCCCCTGGGGCCTCGCCCTTGCTGGCGACGGCGCTGCCGGAGAATTCTGGCTTCACTGCAGGGGGTGTTCTGTGGATTTGATGGTGTTTTCGAGTGTCTCTCAAGGTTTCATAATGTTTATGCTTTTGTTGTGAGTTTTGAGCCTAACTACCTACGAACCTCCAAGCAGAAGAGCCAGCAATGATATATTGGATGTATAATGTAAAGAGAGGTCTGGAAAAGTAGTAAGATTCTCTCCCTATATTCGCAAGTATAACTATGCGAACAATAGCATCTTTATCTCTCTCTCTCTCTCTATATATATATATATGACATACCCCTCAAACCCAATTCTAGTGGCAAGGCCCTTAAACCCGAAATCCTCAACCACCAGCTACGACATCTTGACCATGAAATCGAAGCCTACACATGACGTGCCTAAGCCCGAAACGCAGAGGGCCCACATTCCTTCATTCAGGAACTTATAGATGTATCCTTGCTATGGGTGAGCTATGAGGTCCATTTGGATGTTGGCCTTGCTCGGAAGCCTTCGTTGAGGGTGGTGGCATTGTATTTCGCGCAGACTGATCCGATGTCCTTCTTTGAGCTGTAGTACCTGTAAGCGCTCGAGTGGTAGAGAATATCATTGACAATCAGCAGTGCTTCATGTGGGTAGTATAGATTAGAAATTATTTGTCCTACCAAGTAAGTCCTCAGAAACCACAAGAAGAACTATGTTAGAGGGTATGGGTATGGTATAGCGGTCCAAAGCCAGAGCCAAGGGTCAAGATCCAAGGTACGGCGGACGCTTTGCACTTTGTTTTCAACCTCGCTGGACAGCATCCGGTTAGTGCTGCATGTCTGGTGCCTTTTAGATCTTTGAAAAGTTTAGGGCGAGAGGGGTCTTCGGGTTTGCGTGAATCCCAATGAGTCTATACCTTTTCAAGGAACTTTCTACTAAAGAATCATATCAGGCATATCAGGCACCCTCCAGACGTAAGTTTTCTAGGATTTTAGGATTTAGGCTGTCTCATCAGAGGCTTCAGGATTTGGGCTGCCTCAACAGGGGCCGGGCTGGTGCTGATAGCAAGGGATTCGCACCCGGAACTGTTGTCCTAAACCCTAAACCCTAAACCCCAAATAATCTAGGGCTCTTGTAGAACTGAAGCACAGAAAGCGGAAGGACCCCGGCCGAGCTTGAAAAATCCAGGCATGCCGTGCGGGCCTCGAGAATTGTACGGTTCGGTGTTTAGGTTTTGGAGGTTTGGGTTTGGGTTTGGCTTAAGATTCTAGTGAGGCTTCAGGATTTAGAAGTTCCAGGTAATGATAGGGTTTAGGGTTTAGGGTTGAGTTCAGGGTTTGCGGTTTGGGAAAGTCGGAATCTTCAATGCTGCTTGACCTTAAAACCCCAATACGAAAGCCTATCCCCTAAACCCTCACCCCCTGAACCCCTAAACCCGTAAACAAGAACCCTAAGTCCCAAACCCAGGATCTGCATCTTGGGCGCAGGTTTGGTTCGTGCGTCTTCGGACCCGGTGCTATAAACCAAAACTCTACCTGTCGCCGCTGTAGCCGAAAAGACCCAATGTAGGGGCCTTAATAATTAGAATAGGGTCTTGGGGCTTCCTTATTAGTTACAGTATAATATTCCCTGAAGCTTATTCATATTACTAAGGCGGCTATAGTACCTCGTTGAGGGTTCCTTGTTATGGTTCCTATATACAGTTCCTTACGCATGTAGATCGTTTTAGGCCACAGGTACCTATACACCCATAAACTTGAACCTCCTAAGCCCCAAAGCCCTCAACCGCACCCTCAACCCTGAACCCTAACCCCTAGACTAAACAACCCTTTGGCACGGCTATAAACCAATGTAAACCCTCATCACATAATCCTTGACCCTATCGTACAAACCCTGAGAGGAACAATGATAATCATGTTAGCCATACTGACAATGGCAATAACAATAACCATAAGAATAAGGACAATTCAATCCCTAAGCCCTAAACCTCTAAACCCTAAGCCCTAAACCCCGAAGCCGCAAACCCTTAAACCCTAGAACCCTACAAACTCTAAACCCGAACCCCTAAAGCCTGAAAACCCTAAGCCCTAAACCTAGACCCTAAACCCTAATCCCAAGCCCAGGAGGCCGAACTTGACGGGCAGACTTTGCCGGGGCACCCTTCTCTCTGGACCTCCTTGGGGGAATGCTTGGCTTTGGAGGTCGAGTGGCTTTGACGCAGATTTAGGATCCAGGTATTTTGGGGCTTAGGGGTTTGGGGTTTAGGATTTTCGAGTTGAGGGTTTGGGATTTCCGGGTTTGGGGGCTTTGGAGGTCGGGCAGCTCTGACACAGAGACTTCCCAGAGGGTTCATATGTGCTACTATTATGGAAGCAGGTCCCCCAAACCATAACAAGGATGGTCTTGTGGGACCATATATATATATATATACACACATACATACATACATATATATATATATATACATTTATTTATGTGAACCCTCTGGATTCGGATGTTTTGCTTCACATTGGCGTGTAGGGTCGTAAGGTTTCGGTACTTGCAGTAGCACTAGATTTCGGGTTTGAGGGCTTTTGATTTGCTAGTGGCTTTCAGGGTTAAGCTGGCATGTCGGGGTCTTGGTGTTGGGAGTTTGGCGTGATGGAAGTTTTCTGTTTCAGGCTCGGGAGCTTGGCATTTACATTCAGGTTGAGTATTTAGATGTAGAAGCTTAGGCGTCTAGTGTCCAGGCTCTGCTGCGGCTCTTGACTTGTCTCGGGGTCTCCAGTTCGTTAGACCCAAACCCATAGACCCTACAAGCCCTAGAACAATCTCAAGGAAACCTTAGAGGAGACTGCATTGGAACCCTTAAAATTGCTTCCCCTGAGCTTCAGCCGCTTGGTGTCGTTACTCAGTGAGTATGAACCCAAAGGCACATGGGAGTTTCCGAAAATACAGGGTACCTTATATTATATTGGGGGTCCTTAAAATAAGGATCCTACTATTTAGGGTACTATATTAGGGTCCCTTAATTTCGGAAACCCCCACATGTTGTCAAGACATAAAGCAAGCAACACACTGAAAGGACAAGGGGTTGGGATTTTGATTTTCTCAGAGTCTGCATGTGAGCTCTTACATAAGCACGCCTTACATGCTCGTGGGTCACGATTTGTGCACTGCACGTGTGCCCCAAGAGTCAAGTGTGATGCAAGTACTTGTACAATACCAACTCCTACAGAACCTATACGCCTTACAGGGGTTCCCATACCGTGGCTTTACCGCGGGATGCCTGCACCTTTATGCATATAGGGCCTGGCTGTCAACATACTACCTCTCAGAGTGTGCGTGCGCGTCTTCGTGTCGACGTGTTGGTGTGCGTGTGTGTGTGTGCACATCTGTGTGTTTGTGTACCCATTACCCAGATCCTTCCGAGGTATCGCGTGCTGCCACATCGTGCTTCCTCTTCCCCGGTTTCCGAGGCCAGGGAGACTTTCCCCTGTTAGGTTCAGGGGTGCGTCCTATTCGAGATTTATATGTCAGAGGCTCTTAAGGGCCCACCTGTTATGTACGCTAGACCCAAAATGCCTATGTAGACCCTGAAGCGCTGCACTTTGCAGGTGTCGCTGTCTCTGTACCTTCGGCCGCCCGCCGAATGTCGTGGCCGCCATGCCCGTCTACAGCGCTGCTGGGCTGCAGTGAATGGACCTTTCGGACATGGCTTCAATCATGGTGTGTTATCCGCTGAGGTTCACAGCTTCATGGTTTTGATGGGTTTACCAGTTCAATCTCTGTTGTTCTGGCTTTTGGATGTTGGGGCTGTGGTTTCGTGGCTGAGGTTTCGGGTGCAACAGATGTTGTGGGCGTGCTGAGCTCTGGGATGCACCATGGGACCGCATGCCTTTGCAACCCGTCAGTTCGCGTGCAAGGAATATTTCACAATCTCAGATGTATCGGATCGAATGGTATCTAGAGCTCCGAATCCTGACATCATGAATCCCAGAACGCTAACCTCTCCAACAGCCCAGCGCGCGGTCCTTGGCCTTACAAAGACCCTGAACCTTTGACAAAACAAGCAAAGTCTTAAACCCTAAACCCACTAAACCCACTAAACCCTACCAACCCTAAACCCTGAACCCTAAACCTAAACCCTAAACCCTACCCCAAACCCACTAAACCCGAAGCCCGACCCCCTAAACTCGGCCCTCAACCTTCCTAACCCTTGACCATGCTACCGAGGCCTCGGTAGCACCACGCTGAGAATAGCCGAGGCGGGACCCCCAACCGCCCACGGTTTGGAGTTTAGGGTTTAGGGTAAAACCCTAACCCACAATCTCGGGTTGGGAGTTTAGGTTTTTTTTGTGTTTGGGGTGTAGGGTTCAGGGTTTTGGAGTTTAGGGCTTTTGGGTTGTTGGTGTTTTGGAGCTTAGGGTTTTGGGATTTTTAGGATTCGGGTTCATCCTGACCTAGACCACTCCAACCTACCCCTCGATTTGCCGGTTTCGGGTGTATACTCAAGTCCCAAAAGGTGGAACGTGCGTTGTGGAGTGTTGGGATTCTTACCTAAAGCGGCATTGAAGCGAATGAGTTCCAACTGTTTGGTTCCGCTTTCAGCCCTGCCTAGACCCCAAAACAACCTACCTTTTCAGGGTTCCTGAGTTCTTGTGATGTCCTTATAGTACAAGCCAGGTTCTTCAGGGTCCAGGTTAGCCCTAGAGATGTCCAGAAGCCGTAAATCCCGCAATCCTAAACCGAGAACCTTATAAGCCCTTCATGCAACCCGAAAGTGCTACGCCCAAGCCCTAAAGCCCAAAGTCCTACACCCCAAGCACTAAAGCCCTAAACACCAATCCCAAAACCCTAAACCCTAAACCCTAAACCCTAAACCCTAAACCCTAAACCCTAAACCCCTAAACCCCTAAACCCCTAAACCCCTAAACCCTAAACTGAACTCGGGGATTCCGCTCATGAGCAGAACCGAAAACCTTTCGAACGATCTAAACCCTAAGGGTCCAGGGTTTAGGGTTTAGGGTTTAGGGTTTAGGATTTAGGGTTTAGGGTTTAGGGTTTAGGGTTTGGGTAACCCGAATAGTAGATACCATGGCCTTAATGTAGCCCCTATATAGATACTTTGGGGCCAATGTATACACTATTTAGGCACATGGACCCTTATTAGGCCTAAACCCTAAACCCTAAACCCTAAACCCTAAATCCAAAACATATCTCAGCTACCAGGTTCGACAGATGATCTATTTGGTACGACTTTGGCACAACGCAAACGAGAAGCGGCTGCAGGCTGGGCCGTTGAACTTAACATAGGGGCCAGAAAGCAGTAATAACAATTAGTAGTATTCCCTTATAGTCCCAAGAACACTATAGCCGCATATACCCCAGAACCATTCTAGCTAGCACAACGATAATGATGATCATCATTGTTCTTAAGGCCCGCGTACTTTAGGGTTATATATAGTTCATCGCAGAGGCAGTATAGGGTTTCGATTCAAAGACCCTGCAGCCGTCGAGTTCCATAGAGAATGCCACAATCTCCGAAATCTAACCCTTGGGTTTACGGCTGAGTATGTTGGGATAAAGGGTTTGGTGGTTTAGGGTTAGTGTGTGTGTGTGTGCCGTTGTGTCATACATACTGATATACATGCATGCTTGCATGCCCATATTCAAAACTACATGTGCCAGCCTTCTGAATTGAATCGTGTCAGCCAGGGAGGAAGGAATACTGAAGGAAGGCACCGCTCGAGCGAGCGAGCGAGCGAGTGGATGTGTTAAAATCAAGACAACTGAATGCCCGCAAGTCTCAAACCTTCAAGAGTCCGTGAAATTCGAAATCCGAAACCCCAGCCTAAACCCTACCCTAGAATTCCTATATAAGGCCTTCCACGCCGCATCGCCAAAACCTGAATTGGGTAGTTCTCTAAATTTGGGTCCCTCTTCAGGTCCCCGAACTATTACGGCACCCTTATAGAAAGGACCCGAAAAGGGACCCTAGTTTAGAGAGCTCCCTACACCCTAAACCCTGAAACTCTAAACCCTAAACCCTTAGAGAGCTACCTAATCCCGGTGTCCCAGGTCTTCTTCGGAGCGGACGCAGTCGCCCCTGCTCTCGAGCTCGACTTCGACATGTCAGCGCAGCCCGACTCAGAGATTTCTCGAGATTCGGGGTTTAGGGGTTTAGGGTACTTAGTAAGTCGGTTATAACGGGGGTTATAATATTGGGGTAACTTCAGTTAGGGTACTTATAACTCTACTTACAACCTACTTACTAAGTTCCCATGGGCCTCCAAGTGGGGTTTAGGGCTTCGGGGTTTTAGGGGTTTGAGGGTATAGGGCTTCCGTGTTCTGGGTTTTCAAGAATTACGTCTTAGGGTTTGGGGTCTTAGCCTCCACAAAGCTTTGCGGATTTTCAGTTTTGGGGTTTGCTGTGGCTGGTTTTACGGCTTTCGCGCTGAAGGGTCTGGGGGCCAGCGCGTAAGAGTCATGGGAGTGAGGGTCTTAGGACTTCGTGGTCTTGAAGTCGAGGGTTTAGGGCGTAGGGCTTTGCATGTTGAGGGTGTCGTGGGGCAATCCGTGTGTTTTTTTTCGGTTAATGGCTCAGAGGGTCCATATATACTACTATTATGGAATCGGGCTCCAAGAGACCATCCTCATTATGGCTTTGGAGTCTCATTCCACTATTGATGGACCCACTGGGTCAAATGATCTCAACAGCTACTAATGCTTTGAGTTCGATATCTACTGTGTTGTATCTCTTTGTGTTTTGTTTTGTTTGTTTTGTGTGTGTGTGTGCATGTGTTTTATCCTCACTGGTGTAGGGGTCAGTCCTGTTTGTTATGTTTTGAGCTCGGTGACCATGGAACAGGGTTTCCAGGGATCCTTGCTATTCAGACGGTTTAGGGCTTTAGGGTTTACCTGGACCCTGAAGAACCTACCTTTTAGGGTTCCTTGCTATGATTTCTCTATAAAAGTCCTTAAAAATGTAGGTTATTTGGGGTTAAGGTAGAGCTTACTCTAGGGATCCTTCCTATTCAGACTGTAGCTTGATTTAAGCCTATAAGAGAATTTGAAACAGCATAAAAAAAGACTCGAACATGGCTGTTGGCCCGGGCTTTACAACAAATGGGCAGTAAAGCAAACATTGTAGCGGCCGCAACAGTTTGAACTAGAATCCTATTCATACCGGTCGTATAACATTCCCGAAAACCCCATCGTTCATTCAAACCATTCAGGCACCTATATGGGGTTTCCGAAAATAGGGGACCCTAATATAGTAGCCTAAATAGTAGGATCCCTATTGTAAGGACCCCAAAGTAAGGTACCCCTAATTTTCGAAAACTCCCATATTACCCCAGATGCGTAGCAGTCCTGTAGAGCCTCGACGAGATGATCGCTGACCTCGGCGGGTTGCTGAATGCACATACCTTAAGAACCCAAAGCCCACTTTTTTGTAGGTTCTGATTATAAACCCTAATATGGGATTTATAGGGACCCTACAAAAAAAGTAGGTTTTGGGTTCTTCAGATAGGGCATCACACAACCATCGATGCAGCCAAATGCAACACACCAAGCCTTGGCACCTACAGCCTGGGTTCTCGTTCAAGAACATAGATTGGGTTTAGAGTTTAGGGGTTAGGGGTTTAGGGTTTAGGGTAGCTCTCTAAACTACCTATAGTCTCCATTGTGGTTCCTTTTTTGGTTTGACCAATTATATATTAAGGATTTTATAATGTATCCCCAAAAAGGAACTACAATGGAGACTGTAGGTAAGCTACCATGTAAGGAACCAGTTTATTTACTTAGATCCCCAGTCTTGTAGCTTGAACCGTAGCCGTACACTTTAAACTCTCATAGAGCCCCTAAACCCTAAACCCTAAACCCTAAACCCTAAACCCTAAACCGTATGATTCCCTGAGAGGGACCCTTAAAGGATCCCCAGAGTTGATGGTAATAAGAACCCAGTTTCAAGTCACGTGGACGAAGCCCTAAGCCCTCAACTCCTAAACCCTAACCTGAAAACCCCAAAAAGCAAAGCCCTCAACCAAGCCCTAAGCCCTAAAGCCTAAACCCTAAACCCTGAAAACCCCAAAACACAAAGCCCTCAACCAAGCCCTAAACCCTAAAACCTAAACCCTAAACCCTGAAAACCCCAAAACACAAAGCCCTCAACCAAGCCCTAAACCCTAAACCCTAAACCCTGAACCCTGAAAACCCAAAAAAGCAAAGTCCTCAACCAAGCCCTAAACCCTAAACCCTGAAAACCCAAAAAAGCAAAGCCCTCAACCAAGCCCTAAACCCTAAAACCTAAACCCTGAACCCTGAACCCTGAAAACCCAAAA
>CAJNDV010034653.1:9376-21376 GCA_905221635.1 Symbiodinium sp. CCMP2456 | reverse complement strand
GTTCGTGGTCGTCGTCGGCGTCGTCGTCGCCGTAGTCGTAGTCGCAGTCGCAGTCGCAGTCGCAGTCGCAGTCGCAGTCGCAGTCGCAGCCGTCGTGGCCGTTGCATTCACAGCAGCAGTCGCAGCAGCAGCAGCTGCAGCAGTAGCCCTAGCTGTAGCAGTAGCCCGTAGCAGCAGCAGTGTAGCAGTAGCAGTCGCAGTAGCAGACTAGGACCAGGACTGGGAGCAAGGGGAAGGCAACAGTGCTAATCCCAGTCGTGATTGATGCTGTCGCCTTCGTCGTCATGGTCGCAGTGTCGTCGTCGTCCTCCTCCTGCTCCTCCTCCTCCTCCTCCTCCTCGTAGTATGGTCGTTGTCGTCGTCGTGGTGGTCGTCGTCGCCTTCTACGTCGTAGTGGCTGTCATTGTCGTCGTCCTCGGTCCTTCGCCTCCTTCTCATCATCCTCCTGAGCCTCCTCATCCCCTCGTCCTCGTGGTCCTCACCGTAGCATGATCACCTCTCAGATCTTCAATAAAGTATTAGCACAAGTAGCCGCGGGAATGCTTGGAACTTGATAGCATTTGGAACCCCTTGGTGCCTTCATCTCCCTCACTGCCCTCTCAGCTTCCTCCTTCGCGGCCTTGTGCTGGTAGAAGAATGCAGAATAGGACTTCACGCAAGCTCTGCACAGAAACCGAGGAGTGAGAATGCTGATGCTGGGTAATTCGCAATGCAGAGCAGATGGCTCCAAAGAGCTTGAGACAAATTCAGCCTGACATGGCAAGGATTGGAGAAATCGAGCCCCGGACTATGGCTGCGCAGATCACACAGAGCAAGGATGGATATCGATATCCAGCTAAAATTCCTCTTTTGCACAAGTTTGACTTTCAGGAGAAGACTCAAGGCACCAAGATGGGTCCAGACAGCGTTATACGGGTGCATACCCGCCTTCATTTCTGCTAGCGCCTTCTCCGCTTCGGCCTTCTCAGCCAAAGCTTTTGCAGCTGCCGCTTTGTCTGCAGCAACCTTTTCAGTAGCCGCTTTGTCCACGGCCGCTTTTTCCGCGGCTGCCTTTTCTGCAGCTGCCTTCTGAGCCTTCTCTGCAGCAGCCTTCTCTGCAGCAGCCTTCTCTGCAGCCGCCTTTTGTGCAGCAGCCTTCTCCGCAGCGGCCTTCTTTGCTTTCTCAGCTGCAGCCTTCTGCGCAGCAGCCTTGGCTGCTGCAGCCTTCTCAGCTGCTGCCTTCTCTGTGGCCGCCTTCTGCGCGGCCGCCTTTGCCGCAGCTGCCTTCTCAGCCGCTGCCTTCTCAGCCGCTGCCTTCTCGGCTGCCTCTTCTGTGACCTTGTGTGCCGCTGCCTTCTCTGCAGCTGCCGTTGCTGCGGCCGCGTTCTCTTCAGCATGATTGAACTGACTGGCCGTAGTTGAGCTTTGGGCCTGAGCTGGGGTAGCGTATCGCTCAACCTGGAGCTGGCATGAAACGTCAGGAAACACGGAGTCCCTTTTGCTGCCTTGCTGGCGGGAGCTTTGTCGGCGGATTGCGCTCGAGACGCCTGTCGGTACAAGCCGCATCTCAGAGTTCAGGGCTTAGGACAAGGCTTTGGACCTTCTGGGAGATCTGGAGTTTCGGCACTGCAATCCACAGGCCAGCCAGCCCAGAAACATCAGAGACAGCAACCCGGCACAAAGGTGTCAGAGCCCCTGCCTGGATGCTTTTACTACCCTTTTCCCAAAGCCTCAGCCACGGGACCTGTGTGCGTTGAGACCAATGCAACCCTCCGAACTGCTCGAAGGATAGCGGGAAGGCTTCAAACAGCAATTTTCGGAGTTGCAGAACCGTAGACTGAAAGGTTCCAAGGCATCCACCTGCCCAAGTCTCCGAGGAACACAACAGATGCCAATGCCAAGCTACGCCTTGTAGACTCCTTTTGAACTCAAACCGCTCAGCAAACACCAACCTGGGCTTCAATCTCCGTGGCATCCGGCCTCCTGGGCGCGGGCTCATGCTCAACATCTTCGGATTCTCATGCCGTTCCAAGTGCTCCAAATCCAAAACCTGGGCCCCGACTCCCCTCTTAAACAGCACCTGGGTTGTGACAGAAACAAACCTCCCAACCCGGAATAGGAATGAATGCTGCTGCATCCATGCTTCGCAGCTGAAGCTGGCTCGGCAGAGGCACCTGCCAGCACTGCCGCACTGCACTGAGGACGGCGGTCGAGCATGACAGGAAGTTGCACCGTTGCACAGGGTCACCTTGGGTCTCGAATCATCTCGACCTCGTGGGTTCGAATGCTGGCATGAAGCAAACTTGCCTCACCCCGTTTCAGATCCATGTCTCAAGACCATGGCTGACTTGAAAGCTCTCGAAGCGGCATGGAACTCCGCGCTTCTCCACGTGACGAAGGAGGCCATGACTAGGTTCACACTGATGGCCAAGATGAGCATCGCTGCCGAAATTTGTGTAGACAAAAAATACACAGCGCAGCTCTCCTGATTCGTTTGTACCCAACTCAAATTGAATGCTCTGAAGAAATCTGCTTGCAAGCACTGTGGTAAGGCATTGAGACAAAAAGGCCTGAGGAAAAGTGAGAAAGGTGACAACGACCTTCAACATCGGATCGACGACATCATCATCATCATCATCATCATCATCATCAGCACCATCATCACCATCATCATCATCATCATCATCATCAGTGTCCTCATCATCACCACCATCGATGACCATCACCTCTTTGTCGGATCGCCTTCCTAGCCTGAAACCCCTAAACCCTGAGCCTCCCGAAAAGCTCCCGTGCCAAGCCTGGCGGCCCTGGCGGCCCTGGCGGGTGTGGCGTTCGGCCGGAGAGCCTGGCAGTGGCCCTGCCGACTGCAGCCTCCGACAAAGCACGGAGCAGTCTCGGAAAGCCTGGGGGGTCCTGGGCCTGGGGTCCTTCTTTGTGTAGGCTTTAGTCAAGAAACTGCCGCTTTCGCGGGACTCCCAAACAATCCCGAGGCTCGGGCCTTTGCTTGCGACATCATCCGCTCAGCTGCCTGCCTCTCAGCCGCCATTCTCTCCTTTGGGCATCAAGAATCTGGCGGTGAAGTACGGAAAGGGTTCGCCGGGTTTAGGGACTTAGACTTTGGCTGTCTCAAAGCTTTGGAGCTAAGAGCCTGCGGCCTAAAGCCATGGAGCTCTAGGATGTCAGAGGAACCCTAGGCCCTAGACCCTCAAAGCTGAAATCGCTCGCCCTGTGTAAGTTGCAAACCCAAGTCCTTAAGCTCTACATCGCTCTACATCCAAAGCAAAGAAATGTGACCGAAACCCACGGGCCCGGAAAAGAATGAAGGCATGATGCTAAAAGATGAACCAAATCTTGAGCCAGTGTGGGGACCAAATCTCGACCCCCAATCCTCCCAATCTCCCGAAGAGAAGGTGGAAGGATGGGCTTGGCTCCAAATTTCCGAGACCGTCACCCGACAAGCTCAAAGGAGCCTGGCATTGCACACTGTCCAAAAACCTGTATTAGGCGTGGGTTTGGATTGTCTGATTCCAGAAACCCAACAGAAAACAAAGGCGGAGCCCCGAATGACGAAGTACCCGTAGCCCGCAAGCCCCACACAGCTTCAACCTGTTCCACGAAAAATGTCATCATGACTCATGACAGACAAAACCTAAAGTTTTGAAGAATGCGCCCTGAGCTCCAGCAAGAGAGTGTAGGTCGCGCGTGCGACCGACGCAGAGCTGGGGTCCGCCTCCCCGAACAAAGCGGTGCTTTAGCAGCTTGGTGCTTGGGACAGTTCGCATGTTTCTACTGCTGCTACCCTTAAACCAATTCAACGACTGGCCTTGCGCACCGCCGGCAGGTGTCGGATAGACTTACATCAAGATTATCTTCGAATGCCCTGAACTTTCTGCACGTTTGGGCAATGACTTCGCGGAATTCCCCTGAACCCAGATTCCCCAGACAAAACGCCGAAGACTATCTGCTCTCCAGGAGCCTGGGTGGGAGCAAAGGGACATAGAACCGAGACACATGGAGCCACGGGCGCACTCTACAGCTTGGGATTCCATCTGTTTTCTCGTGCTCCATATCTCTGCCCCCCTCCCTCGCTCTCTCTCTCTCTCTCTCTCTGTCTCTTTCTCTCTTTCTTTCATTGGGCATGGGGGACTGTTGAGGTCCCCCGGCCTGGTGGCCCCCCATATGTTATGGGGCTTTGATGGGACGTGGGAAGTTTGGGGTACTGTATTCGCGTACGGGCCATACTCGGTCTCTCTCTCTCTCTCTCTTTCTCTCTGACTCTCGCTCTCTCTCTCCCTCTCTCTCTCTCTCTCTCTCCCTCTTCCTCTTCTTCTTCTTCTTCGTCTTCGTCTTCGTCTTCGTCTTCTTCTTCTTCTTCTTATTCTTCTTATTTTTCTTCTTCTTTTTCTTCTTCTTCGTCTCCCTCTTCTTCTTCTTTTTCTTATTATTCTTCTTATTCTTCTTCTTCTTCTTCTTCTCCTTCTCTCTCTCTCTCTCTCTCTTTCGCTCCAGCGCGCTCTCAGTCTCTCTCTCTGTGCCAATGAAGACACACACCGGCGGCATTGTAACTGGTCATGATATACATCCCCCCCATTGCCATTACATTCAGATGCAAGCCGCCCAAGATCGAACCCCTTCGCACCTCGTTCTGCACAGGCTTCTCCGCTGGAGGTGGCAGCGGGGGCTCCGCCTCTGGAGTGGAGCCGGAAGGAGGCTCCACAGATGCCGCTGACGGACCTTTCGCCACCTGGACCTGCTCGGCGTTTCGAGGTGAGGGCTGTCGATAGCAACTTCGCAACCGTTTTTGAGCAATCATGTGCATGTGCAGACGACTTCATGCGCGTGAGGTTGTGCGGTGTCCTTCTCTTGCTTGCTTGCTTGCTTGCTCGCTTGCTTGCTTGGGGTATAGGAACCCTGGCCCGAAGGCCTACCCCTCACGGCGCGCGTCTGAATGTCTGAGTGGCTTTTCCGGGGAACACGCCATGTTCCCCTGACTGCCATCACCTGTACCCCCAAAGAACACCCCTCCTAAACCATACCGAATAACCTTTGCTTTTTCCTTCTTGGTTTTCGCCAGGGCTGCGGGGCAGGGGTTTCCCCCAACACCGCGCGCGTTAGCGCCCCCGACTTGTGCGGGTGCCAAAGAACGTCGCGAGCACACACCAACGAGGCAGTGATCGCGCAAAATGGGCGCCAAAGTAGATAACAAGAAAGACAAGGGTTTGCGCGATACTTCATCGAAGGGTGGCAGTACAGTCAGAAGGCCAGGGCTCAAGTTGAGGTCCGATGACAAAGCAGCAACAAAACGGCATAAAGATAAAACTTCTTGCTCAACTTGACTTGCGAAAAGCGATGGGGGTCGTCTACTAAGATGACAAAAATGCATCGTGCGAAATGGCACAAACCTTCATGAGACATGGTGAGAAAGGTGTCTGGGAAGCTCAGCGGCCCGTCACATGAAATGGCAAGGTTTTAGAAACTGCCGCCGGTGTTAGCACACAAGGTGTCTGCCTACAGGCACTGCAAGCTCCATTATGACTCTCTAAGAAGGATTGTAGCCGTGTAGCAATGTAGCAGTTGGCCAGGTTGAAACGCGGGATCCACAATGGTCTGAATGCGTCGCAGCAGAGCGACGATTCTGCGATGTTCACCATTGTGTCACCATTCAACGTTGTCAGCATGTTTGTAAGTCGGGTCAAGGCTTGATTGAACATGGATTGTCATAAGTCGGACATTTGCCGCATCACTCTTATGAACCAACGAGCTTGACTCAACACATGTCGACCAATCTCTGGCAGTGTTTCCCGGTTCTCTGCATCACTAACAAGTGCAGCCGTTGGGTTGCTGCTGCCTGAAACAGACACTGTGCCAGTGCGACCAATCGTAGGCCCTCCGACCTCCTCCAATGTCCATATCCTGCGTACGATGGGCATCATAAGATCCTGCGGGCGTTACAAGTCCAGCCATGTTTGCTATAACGTTTCACTACGCTACGCTGTAGCATTCAAGAGCTTGAGTAACATCAACGCGCAGCAGTCGCCACTCATGCGCACGCAAACATTGGCAAAGGCTTGTGCAACCGTGCTCAAACACACTCACACCCGTTTTGGACGTCTAATGCATGTCAATGGTCAGTACAGATGATAGCTACCTCCAGGCGACCCCTTTGGCAATGTGGACCTGCGACAGCTTTGTCCAATAAGGTGCCCGCATGAAAAATGCTATGTACCGCCGAACCTGCATCCGGCACAACTGTGGCACCAGCTGAAACCGTGGACGAAAAGTAGGTAGCGAAAGGGGGGGAGAAGGAGCAGGAAAAGGAGGGAAGAGAGGGGGAGGCGGAGAGAGGGAGGAGGGGAAGAGAAGAGGGAGGAAGTGGAGGGGGAGAGGGCGGCGCACCAATATGTCCACTTCCAGGGCTTGCGTGCCAACGAGCTTCGATGCGCATTTTGGCAGTAACGTCCCAGAATCACATCAGCGTTCTGCAAAAATCGGCGACGCAACAGCATCATGAACTGGGTAAACCATCTGTCATCCGTCGACATTCGAAGCAGAGATGTGAGCTGATCACGTCGCAGAGAATTCAGGACATCGATGATGGATCTTCCCACACCAGCAAGTACTTATCACCAACAATCGGGGCTCATAGCGTGGTGTGATTCCAGATGTAGAAAGCAAACGAAGGCAGAACATCCATATCCTATGACGGCTGCTTATCCTGCGAATAAGCTTGGATAGCTGCAGAATAGCCTGTGCCATCTGTGGCAACAGATGAACAAGTCGGAAGCAACCAACATCATTGGAAAAACTGTAGAAGTTGTGCGCCTGAAAGCCGAGCGTACCGTAAGCATCTTTCCCAGGCTGGTATCTGAGGATACGGTATCTGATGTGGCAAACAGCTGTCAGGCTGTGAGCACTGGGACACGCTCACTTGCAACACACTGTAAACCAGCAGGAAATTAAGAATCATCGAACGCGCAGTGGAACCCATGCATATTTCTGAGTAGAGAAGGTGCATGGCATATCTGACTGAACATGAAATGGCTACACGCAGCAAGAAGTCTTCGTTCAACCACGAGTAAAGTCGGCAAAGCGGATCGGTCAGTGCAAGACAACCTTTTGATCCCTCCGGCTTCACGTATGACAGACCTACTGGAAGCCATGAACGAGGCAGCATATGCGGGTGAGCTTGACTTGTGCTATCAGACTGGCGCTGACTCTGAAACGATCTTCATCCAGTCGATGTAACCAGTCATGAACTAGAAGTTGCTGCTGGGCGAGAGCAAGGAGATGTCTGAAGTTCAGCATGACCCTGCCTTGTACCCCATGAACCACTGCAAGCAACACAAGAGGCACAGGTACGTGATAGTTCTTGTTTCTGTGATGCCACTACACGCACAACTCTCCGCACACTGTTTTTGAAGCACAACTCTGCTTAAATTCGCCCCATCTAGTGCGCTCACGATCTCCGAGGGAATTGGTTGAGGAACCCACGTACAAGAATTTGCGCAACTCAGGCTGCAGAAAAGCTCGGCAATACACAACCGACTTGGACATGAAGAATTTCCAAGTGTACTTGGAGCTATTCAAATGCAATCTCTGCAGCAAAGGCAATTGTACAAGACCGAGATCCGTAGCCAGTACCAGTGATTTTCCTCTGGCCCAAATGACCAGGTCCATTATCTCATGGCCGAACAACATTGGAATCTCATATACACATTGGAAAAAGCAGTGGGAATTGCGCAGTAACTCCACATCACTGCGAAGCTGGTTCCAACAACGTCTGTTCTGAAGAGAATCCGATGATCGGCTATCAACAATCTGCTGTAGTCGACACTGTAGTCAAGCGAGCAAGATGGTGCCCATCGCAAGAACCTTGAGGAGCGACGGAGCTTTTAGCTTCGAAATGTTTCTAATGGGTAACCCCCAGTCAACAAGCAGACGGTCGAGATTGGACTGCTCTCCGGCAGTAAGCTTGCATGCCACTGTTGGACGTGTGATGTCCAAGTAGTAAGTTTCGTTCTGTTGCTCTTGGACAGACTCACTCCTTCGATCCAGGCAACCACGTCATTATCGTTTTTGCATTGCTTCCAGCGTCGCACCAGGAATGCTTGTTTGGGCATCATCCGGACTGCTAACCACCGACGTCACATGCGCATGTGTCCCGTTTCAAGTCTGGGTGGAGCAGGCTGGGGTTGGCTGGCCAAAGAGACTTCGGAGCTTGTTTGTGGATCCGGCGCTTTTCCTTGCTCACAAGCATTTATCAGTGTGCTGCGAAGGTTAGTGCCATCCGGCTTGGTTAGGCGCGTGGACACGTCGGGAGCCGTTGTGGAACAAACGCGGTATCCGGGGCATCGGATGGTCCTGGTGACCCTGAGTTAACAGGTAGCGCCAGGTTCCCACTCTTCCCGATTTCCACGCATGGAGATGGGGACTGATTGCTGGCACGAGACGGGGTGTTGTCAAATTTGCCAACTGCTGCTGCAACAACTGCACTTGCCTGTATAGGCCCTGTAACTTCGGGATTACGTGTCTCCGCCGCAAGCAAGCCGACCATGTATTCAGATAAATTTGCCCCAAGATCCTGACAAGCTTGGGCACGTTCTTCATTGCGACTGCTCACCGTCTGCGATCCTGAGACATGTGCTGCAAGCTCATCAATTGACACATCTTCTTCGTGAAGTTTGGAGAACAATGCTTGACAGAACACCACTTGCGGTATACTGCGAAAACCTGCAGAGAAAGTCGGCCGGCCTGCAACAGTGCGACGAACCCAGTACGAGTTCCATCCCTGGTATAGAACCGCATGCAACAGGACCTGGTGTGTTGGGCAGTTGTCGAGAATCTTCCGAGACGTCCAAACCGTCGTTTTCACCCAACGACCAAGAGGCAAGCCTGCAATGTTCCGACTGTCCAAGTGGTGTGGATTCTGAACAAGCTTTCCCCCACTCGTCCCTCGAATGCCCGACGGAGGTGCAGTCGGTGCATTGTTCTGAAGTGTATTTGTCTGAAGTGCATCGGTGCATTGATGGCCCATGACATTACAGGGTTCGGCTGCCACGAATACAGGGTTCGGCTGCCACTGCATGTTCTGTAACTGCATGATCATCGGTCGATGCGGGGTATTGCCAACCAGGCACGGGGTTGCATCCAGCTGGGCGGCGGGGCGGGAAGGCCGCCCCAAGGTGCTCGACGTGGAGTGCGCTCACGATCCATGCTGCAGAAACGTCCAACTAAAGCTGTCTACAATGCAAGTTGCTGTCAACTACTTGAACATGGATGCATCATACAAGCACAAACTGGCTCTAACGTCAGGGGGTTTCCAAGCATGACTGCTGATTTCCAATATTTCCAGACATGACCGTTGATTTCCGTTTGCATTCCACGTCATCATGTTTGCAAAACCTGAGTGGTTCCCCGGCCTCCTACGCAAGAGCGCCATCGCGCTGGCATATTTCGCCGAAAAACGGTGGGCCCTCATCAAGGATCTCCAACCATACACAACTCTGGAGATACAAGCCGGGGCGGTACAGCGAGACCCAAGCTTGATGGGGACGACGACCATAGAGGGCCTTAATTATGCGTGCACGACTGTATATGCGCTCGTGTACATGAACTCCCACACCACAGATTGCGACAGCCGCGCAAGCAACGAATGAAAGCACTGTTCACTGCTTCAAGAAAAAACTTGTCAAGCGCTGTCCATGAATGAGAAACCCGGTTTTGCCAATGAAACACAAAACCCAGTTTCATCGCGGATCGGGCCCAGTCCGCTGCAGGTGCACAACAGAGCGTCCTCTGCCGCATCAGCATCACTTAGCAGCCTCTTCGTTGGGCAAGCACTAAAATAGACGTTCAAGGAAACAATAACTTTTGAGCGGAAAAGACCAAAAACTCTTAAAATTGAAGACGTCAGCTGCAGAGTTTGTCGCATGTACAGCAGACTTATACAAACACAAGACTTGGGACGGACTTCGCCGCCAGTAGTCATGACGCCACCTCAACAAATTGCTTCAATGATGCAGAATGTGATGCTGCATACGATCCGTGATGGACCGTTTTAAAGTTCAGATTATGGGGAGACAGTGCATGTCGCCCCGAACTGTCAAGGTTTAGCTTGGCCTCGCATCAGATAAAGGAGCATCGCCTTTGCAACTTTTGCAGCAGAAGGGGTCCAATCTAACAAAGGTCACAAGATGGATCGGCTAAACGAGGTTTCCGTTTTGTGAATACTGGGATCATCAGCAGTACTGCTCCACAACCCGTCTGAAATCCTCTCGCCCTGCACATCATGTGGCAACTGCAGACGGGAAAGTCCGGGGGAAAAAAACATGTTTTGGGCCTGAGGTTTCGACACAAAGGCTGCCAGCCAAGGCCGGAAAACGTATAATTGAGAAGACGCCTGGGGTTGTTGAAGAATGTTGATTCATGGAGCAGATTAATTAAGTAACTCCCCCCTGTGCATCCACGGCAGCCTGTGCTCTGTCCGCAGGAGCCACTGCGGTTGCAGCTGCCTCAGCCATGCCACACACTTACAGGCCACTCTTCTGGATTTCATGAAACGAACTACAAACGCTCCTAGAGCGACTAACAATCGTGCTCGCAAAACTTCACAGCGAAGTGCAGCAATGACATGAGAAAAAATGTGGGACGCTATCGGCCTTCAGAGCTTCCGAAACGAAGCGAATCTCCAACACAACAGCACCCGTGGCCTGCTGAACCATGAACTTGGCCAGCTTCTCCTTCTGCAACGCCTGCTTTTCCTCCTCGGTGCCGACCAAGCCGATGCAATAACGTGGCCTTGGTAAGGCACTTAAGTCACGTAAAGCTTGGAGCAAGGATTCGAAACGCAATGTTTGGCATGTGAGGTTTACTGGATTGTTAAGGCATCGCGTCTTGGTTTCGCCTTCACATTTCAGGCGGTACGAATATCGACACGGCGTCGCTCTATGACAGGTGCCTTTCAAGATATTTTGGGCAACCTGGCGAAGTTTCCGACTTCGTACTCACCACACATCCAACCAGAGCTGATGTTTAAGCACTACCAAACAACGACAAACAGTTGAGACGTATTGAAGCTCGGACCTGCGGAAGGGAAGGCAAGCCCAACACTCAAGAACTCAATGCACAACTTCCAGACAAGTCAGCCGTACTAGGCAATTAACCGAATATGCAATGTCTGGCTTGGATGCTTAATCCATATCCGAGGGGTGCTTCCGAGCAATATGTTAGCACTTGAAGCAAAGTTGCATGATGCTGGGCGGCTTCCTGAGTCGTTGAATGCAACACAACAATGCGCCACGGATGCGGCTAGCACCATGTCATGGGCCTCGTGTTGGCTTGCAACACATAGGAGCACTTAGCTGCGGAATGGGGGGAGAAATGCCACACTCCTCCTGACATCAATGCATATGCATATGCAGGCTGGCGGACATTTGGCAAACCCACCGTGACATATCAACTTTTCCGGGCAGAAAATCCCTACACCAGCAATACAAAAGTTTGAACTTGGGAAAGGTAGGTTCCTCCGGCTTCCCGCGGACTATAAACCTGTAGCCACTGTCAGACGAGAGTCTTCAAGTAGCCGTGTGCATCGTTGCCTCAGTGTGTAGGGCTCTTGAAGCCACTCGGGCTGAAACTTCAGGTTGCAAATTGCAAAGGCTTCAACAACGCGTCTTTACCGTGGCGACTACTACAACTAATTACGATGTTCATTCCTTCGACTGCTAAAATTACTGCTCCGGCTACAACCACTGCAGTATCATGGCGCGGACCACCACAGCTCCGCTCCTTTTCCTTGTGGTAAAAACGTATCAACGCCTCGGAATCGATAAATTGCAAAGAAACCGGCAAAAGAAGGGGAAGCAACAGTAGAGGCAACTAAAACAAAAAAACCCTTGTAACCGAACTCCCGACGCCAGCAGTAGCAGTAGCAGTAGCAGTAGCAGTAGCAGTAGCAGTAGCAGTAGCAGGAGCAGGAGCAGGAGCAGTAGCAGTAGCAGTCGCAGTCGCAGTCGCACTCGC
>CAJNDV010034652.1:106655-120933 GCA_905221635.1 Symbiodinium sp. CCMP2456 | reverse complement strand
ACCCCGGAGAAGAAGAAGAAGAGAGCGACGGAGCAAAGACACGCCATACACATACAGTAGTGCAAATTTCCTTAGCCGGGCCACGCAACCCTCAGAATGGCCGAGCTTCCCAGGCCGGCCTCAGCGCCTTGGCCGATGCCATCCAGCACAAGGTAGCATGGGAATGAAAAATGACCAGGGATTGCTTTCGGGGTCAGATCTAAAGTTAGGATTCCTTGTTGAGTCATGGCTCCTGGCGGCAAGAATTGCTGACTCTGTAATACAAAACTTACTAAACCTGCTGCCACTGTTCTCTTCGTCATGGTCAGCATCATGAACCGTCAGTGTGACGACTGCGAATTACGTTGTGCTTGTCTTACTATGATCTTTGAATCATGCCAGAGATCTGAGGCATTTGCGCCGGAAGGCCTCAGCAGCCTTCTGGCGCTTCGGCTGCACAGTCACGGGGCAATCCGACTGACCTGCCCTGGTATCACGGGGTTAGCCCTCACAGTTTCACGGTATGGGCTGTTCTGCTGACGCGCGAACGGATATTGACTTCGAAGTCCAGTCTGAGCGTATATTGCACACTGGACTCCAAAACAAGCCCCCCCAAGCAGCAGGTGATGGACAACGACATCTCGGATGAAGGCGTGCAAATCCTGAGACATTGTACTGCGATTCCAAGATGTCTGTTTTGGGCAAGCAGGAGCAGTCCACCGTAACTGTTGTCCTGCTTTGAACAGGGGGCGGAGATGCAGCTGTTGGGCTTCGTGTTCCATGTCTCTGTGGTGTCTGAAGCCTGCTGTCCAGAGGCGTCCGAAGCCTTGAGGTTCCCCTGACGAATGGAAGGCTTCTTGACTGCTGTTTGCCTTGGTCGGCGGTTCAAGTTGTGCGTGGTCCGTCCGTTGAGGCTGGCGAAAATGGAGGAGCTTGGGGTCGGGCAGCGGGTCAGCGATGAAGGCGCACTCATGTACACCGCAGGTTCTGCATGGACCGGAACAGGCATGAGAGCCAGAGGGCGCAAGGTTCTCTGTTTGGGTTGCAGTCGGAAGCGGCATCCTGGTTTCTGACGCGGTTGCCGGATTGCTAGTTAATCATCCGACGGGGTGCCCTTCACGGTGTGCAAAACAGGGGCGAACCTGAAACTATTGTGCTTAGACATTTCTGCGAGCATGGGGTGATTGTGGGTGTCAGCATAAGCCGAAGCTGAGCCAGGCTCAGCTTAGGCTTATTCTTGGCTGCCACGCCCCGAGGCTTCCAGTTGCTGATCGACGCCGCGATGAGCTTTCAGCTCCCTGACCTCCGGGAGATTCTGGGTGCGGGTGGAAGGGGGGGCGGGAAAAACTGCACCTGGCTTTATTGTGGGACTCAAGAATCAGCTGCGGCATCATGTAGACTTCAGGAGCCAGAGTACAGGACACAGGGTTTTCACGTGGCCGGAGCCTGACATGGATCTGCACAGTGATTGGCATCTAATAGCTACCTTTGAATGGGATGCCGAGTACGCCCTACTCACGCAAACTTATTCCACCGTGGCCTTTCGGAGGAGCTGCATCTTCAGAACAACGTGGCTATCCGGGGCAAGCCTTTGCAGCAACTGATAGCAGCGATTCAGAAGGGCGATGTCCCCCGTACTCTGGCTTGCACAATTTTAGGGAGCCATGTTGCCATGCGAGCATCTGCGGAAAATTATCTTAGACCCTGCTTAAGACCAAACCCAGTATCTGCCGAGATGCTCTCACTTTTGTTCATTCGATGGTCTGTCATGGCCAGACATTGTAGCAGTTGCATTCTGGTGCAGGGCCCAAGTGTTTGGTTCCTCAAACTCAGGCTTGAAGCAGGTTTGGCTGGTACCTGGGCAAAACGTGGACAGTGCACACATCTTGATCCATGCTAGCTGAAGCCAGTGCATTGCCCCTGCTTTGAGGAAAACACAGGAACAAGCCCCTCGGCTGCAGCTCTGGATGTCAACTCACATCAAAACGCGGCCATAGCCCGTTGGGCGGCGACATGTCCGACTATTGCAGCTCTGACGCATGCAAGAAGGCGTCACAGATTCTTATGCGTCAGCAGGCAGCAAGCTGCGGCGAGCCTTGCTGAGCGAACTTGAGTCGGAGACCGACCGCATCAGCTGAAAAAGTGCCGCGGTTTTGGTGGGATCCGCTCGCAGAATTTCGGGCTCCTCGTACAAGTTGCGACCTGCTCCTTGCTCCTTTAAGAGACTTCCAGCTCTTGACCATACATACATCCCGTTTTGAGACCCGGCAGACCTGAGTAGGACTGTAACGTCCCAATGTTCCCTTTGCGGCTGATGGAGTCGTACGGGTCCCAGTCCATGTCTCCAGTTTGTTTTCAGACTTGCCCATGGCCGCATGGAGCGGTACGACAGCTACAGGCAACGTGTACTTCACATTGAGAACAGGCGGCCTGGAGAGATCTTGTCGGGCCATTTTGGAGATTGGTTGCACTGCAGATGTGCGGTGAAGAGCCTAAGCAGGCCGCCCTAAATTCATAGATTTGACATTCGAAGCGCTTGTATTCTGAAGGTCCCCGGCTTGGCATGCCTGGATCTGGGCCCTTTCCCTTTGTCGTGACCCCATCACTTCAAGCAAGCTCCCTGCCCCAGCCCCCCCCTGGTGCAACATGCGCGCTGGCGCGCTGGTGATCTTGAAGAAAGCCCGAGCTGGTTTGCGCCGGCGGTGGTGTGAAGTGGCTTGCATGTCCGCCCACCGGGCTCTCTCCCGCAGCACCTTTAATTTGCAATGCTGTAGTTTCTGATTTCCGGGTCTCTGGAAGATGGCGGAGGCTGACGAAGATGCTGCTCCTCAAGGCTCCTGCGAAGCAATTGGAGCTTCCCTAACTAGCCTAGATGTGTCGGCCTTCAGCTTTCAAAGAACCAAGCTGCTTTCCTAGTCAAAGAGCAAAAAGTCGGGCTTGGGTCCTGCTTGAGGTTCGATTACCCTTCTGCAACACCATAGATCCAAAGTCCTGAAAAACAAGTCCGATGGCCAGCAGAAGTTCTCGTACTCAGCGTCCCAGGTGACGAGCCAGAGGTTGAGGGAGAATACGTTACGGTAGAGGCGATGGCAGGGCTTCCGAAGTCGCGTCATTCAGCCCGTCTTGATGCATGACAACTGCATCGTTCACCTCAGCGGGCTTGATTGCGTAGCTGTGTGCACAGACAACAATCGGTCACGACTGCCCTCCCCCCCCCCCTGCTTGTCTTGGCGACGCAGGAATTTGACCCAGATCCAGCCGGTGATGATCAAGCTGTGGGGGATGACCAAGCCGCAGCAGTAGATGATCCAGCGGATCCCGGGGATGATCCAGCGGCAGTAGGCGACGCCGCGGATGAACAACCGCCAGCAGGCGATGATCAAGCTCTCGGAGACGATGAAGCCGCGGCAGCAGATGACCAAGCTGCAGCGGGAGATGATCAAGCCGCAGTGGATGAACCTGCGGCAGCGGCAGATGAGCCTGCGGAAGATGCTGAGGCCATTTGTGCTGCAGCCGCGATGCGTTTTGTCGTGCCCATGTGGTTCTGTGGAGCCATTGTGCGTCAGGACACTCTTGCCAGTTCTGCTGGCAGAGCAAATGATCAGCCGCCAGCTGAATCTGAGCAAGCTGCAGCTGAGGCTGGTGAGCATAATGCATCCGAAACACAAGCATCCTCCAACCCGCCGACAAGACTACGTAAGTTCCGCAAGCACCGGCTGCCGCAGCACTTGACGGGCATAAGGCATAGAGACTTTGAAAATGTAGTTTTGGGTTCTAACGCTCTTTTGGCCACCCGAACTGCCTTCAGTAGCATGCTCAAATTCAGAACGAAATACCTGGACCCTGGAGAACCGGTGCACAGGAGGAGGAGGAAGAAGAACCTCCAGAAGAGGCAGGCCCCGAGGAAGCAGGAGAAGAAGACCCAGGCACCGGGTTGACGATCCACAACCTAACTAAAATACACATATGTACATGATTAGTTGTGTAATGTCGTGTACACATTCGTGTTTCGTTTATGTGCATATGTGTGTTTAGGCATATATGCTGTAGATACACATGCATACATAATCATGTGTGTATGCGCTTGCAGACATCATGTTTTTATTGCAAGTTGTGTGTCTTACCATGTTAATTCTATGCTGTTCCCTTCGAAGACGAGTATACCAGCGTCTTACTGGTTTCTAATCACTCGGGCCAGTGCCTGCTGCGACTTAAAAACGAGAGGTGCTGACGAGGAGGACGAGGGTGAAGCCGAGCTCGAGAGTGGGGATCTCGGTTTTTGCTGTTCACATGGCAGGTTACGTAACTTCCAGGGGGGAACTCTGCACCTGCAGAATGCAGATAGCAGATAGCGGAGTGAACTTTGGGCATGGCTTTGGGAGCTACTTGTAGCTTTTGGCCCTGAACCCTGAAATCAGGTCCAAATTTGTCCCGTTCTGCCTAGGACAGATGCATGAGGATGAGGAGGAGGAGGGAGAGCCCGTCAAGGCGCCAGTTATCACAGCTGTTGCGTGCCCGTGTTTTCGAAATTTCTTGTCGCACTGGAGCTTCAATTTCAATGCGTAGCTGTGCTTCAAACATGCACGAAAACATACACATAGATTCTCACCCATATAAGCCATAGGCCTGTATTGTCGTCAGACTCGCCGGTTCTCTGTTTATGGACATGGGCATCATTGACGAGCATGTACCATGGCATGTTGAACTTTGCTGTGACGAACTACTGCGGCGTCTCCCTGCGTCCAGGAAGGTCCAGATCCGATGGTCGAACTGCAGGCACGGAGTGAGACACGCAATCTTAGGGTCTGTCTAAGCTAATGCTGGCTTACAGGCCGTCTACAGGCTGTTTATGTCAAGGCTTTCGGAAGCTCATGCAGGTCAGAAGGTTTCTATGCTTGATGGTCCAGCGACAGGGGGGGAACCGGATGTTATCATCTCCAGCCCTGTCAGAAGGTCATGCTTGTCACATTGCTTGAAACTCCGAAGGAGAAGCTTGCCCAGCTCCTGGATCAGAATGATCGCCTCAAGGGCAAAAATGCTGAGACCTCAGCAAGCAAATGAGCATGGCAGCAAGTGGCGGATGCACAGACATAGAGGCACATATAGAGGGTCGGTGAAGTAGGCAATAAGTGCGGTCGCATACCCTCACACTGTGCTTTTTAGCAGTGCATAATGCAAGCCTTGGTGCATCAGCGAAGCAAGATCGCAGTTTAGTTGGAGAAGCTACATTGCGTACCCGACGTGTTTGTCTATCCACTTTATACTACCTCCCTTTTCTCAGACAATGCTCGACTCCAAGTGTTTCCCTGTCCATGGCCCCGAACGCACCTCGGTAGGCATGGGCCAGGATGTACGAAATCCGACAGCCTTAAGGCTTCAGGGTTGATGATTGCGAGCCTTTCCAAATCTATGGCGAAACCATCATCTCAAAGAAAACTACTATCCCTCAGGGCGCGCTCCAGCGTGCGGTGATCAACCGACGAGCGCGAGATAAGTCCTACGATGCTTCGGAGAAGCAGCACCAACCTCAGTGCTTGAAGGCCTCTGTCAGAAGGCAAGTTGCAGCTCACAGACCTTCGATGCGGCAGGTCGGAAGGCAAGGTCACTGAGCACAAGTACCAGAATGTCAGACGCTCAGAGATGGTCCAATAGATACTGGTAGAAAGCTTCCAGAAATGGGGCTTCTGCTGCACATCGGTCTTTTCTGCCAGAGCCATCGCACTGCCTCAGATGTTGAACAACGTGCACTCGGAGCGCATGAAGCTGCGTTTGCAGCAAGTCATGGCTGCACGGACCTCGGTGCGGCAGTTCACCTCGGCGCAGCATTTATTGGAAGCATTCTGCGCAGCCCCTTTGAAGCCACATGCTTCAGTAGATCCTGACGCCACCCGCAGTTGAGCCCCCCAGAACACGTCGCCAACGTTCTGAGGCCCGCATGAGCGACGAGCTTAAGTCGGGCTCCCAGAAAGTTAGCATGAAAGGAGCCACGATTGCTTGGTCGTCATCGTCGCCTTCGTAATGGCAGCATTCGTAGTAGGTAGTCGTAGTAAACGCAGTCGTCGCAGAGTCGTAGTCGTAAGAACTCCTCGTAGCAGCAGTGTGCGTATGACGGTTGTTCTAGTAACCGTCGTCGTCGTGAGCGGAATTCGTCGTTGTCCTCCTCGTCGTAGTCGTTCCTTTTGGTCTTACTGTTCTTAGCATCAGTGGTAGAACTACTAGCATAACTAGTTTTGCATGAAATAACGGTACTTGAATTGTTATAAGTGCTTTTCGTCGCATCTGTGGGATTAGTAGTAGTCGCATGCTTAGTGATTCCTCTGGTTATTGTTACCATCGCCATTCTTTTGATTTACTATTATTACTGACCTTTTCATTGTTGCTGTTGTTACGTTCTGCTTGTGGTTCGAATTCGTAACATGATGGCTCATAAAGGCTTTAGTGCTCTTATGTAGTTCTTTTAGGGCTCTGCGAGAGTTGTATACGCTTTGTATGCTTTTGCGGCTTGTGTTCTGCATCAGGGCAAACCTGCAAGTACACGCATCAGCTTATATACAAGTATCTATCCCTGCATCTCTCGCTCTGTGTCTCTCTCTCTCTCTCTCGCTGGCTTGCCTCCGAGGAATCAGCTCGAAGCGAAGCGGCAGAAGGCCATCGAGCATGGGCCTCAGAAACAGGGAGGCCCACGGCCTGCGGCAGCGAAGCCCAGGAGTCCTGCTTGCTTACTGGGTTCAGGGTCGACGGTGCCAAAGGAGCCGTCACGAATTGCGATGGAGCGAAGATTTTTCGCACCTTGCTTTGGTGGCATGATAATCCAGGCAGGACTTTCACTTGTTGGGCAAAAGTTCGTTGTAAGCTTTCCGGTGCGTGGAAAAATCTGTATCTTTAGCGAGAGCCAGAAAGTTAGCAATTTAGCTGTCGGGTTTGGTTAAGGCCCACGTGCCGCTGTCTCAGGTGCCGAGACTCCTTCCAGGAGTTCAAGCGGCAGATCGCAAGACACGCCGAATATGCTCGTCGGGGGGCTCGAAGTGGGCGCATGTGGGTGTGGCTTCCTGACCCCCGAAATGCCCTGCTCACTACAAAGTAATGATCAAGACACGGGCGACGCATGCTTGGGCGTTTGTATCGTGAACGGCGCCGTGCCGGAAATGGGACAGTTACTGTCTGGCATTCCCGGCAGATAAGGCACAGGCAAAAAGATCCAGGAAAAGATCATTCAGGACACTTCATCAGCGGGTGCCCGGCATCCGGAAGAATCGAACCGGATATTGTCCGTGCTCAGCCATAGCATATCTCAATACCGACAGGAAGTAGAGGAGTTCGAGCTGGACAAGGATGCAGAGGTTTCTTTGCCAGCTGGCGTGAGGTTTCGTTTCGGTACCACATGCGTGATTCATCCCCGGATCCAGCCTTGCTTGTTTTCGATTCTCGATGCAACAGGCCACATTGCAGGTGTGTTATTGCCTTCCATGTGATTTGTTGTATCCCGACCGCCTCAGGCAATCTCGCGTGGTAAATGCCTGCTGATTGCACGAACTCACATCTGCTTCATGTATTGCAACATTCCCCTCGGTAGCCTTGGGCGCCCCAGTCGCAGCACTCGTTCAGAACTTTGCTCGCTGGACAGGTCGAGGAAGTTCGCGGTTCCAACATCTCGCTAAAGACCCTTGGAACGCAAGACATGCTAAATTTGAGACACTTGTAGGAGTGTGCGTGCAAGCGGTACGTAGGTGTGTCTAGATGGTTTCATGCATGTCGACTTGAGCTGCACTATGCTGGGCCTTTACGAGGCAGACACCCAAACGTACTGTATACACATACGGATACACACATAAATGCAATAAGCGTTTCATCATGATCATGAGAACAGTGATTGAAGGAAGGTCTACGGAGCAGCCTCAGGGGCTGTGTGGCCATTCCCGCTGTCGTTTAGTTTAGTGACTGGTAAGCCGCGAGCGTTTGGTTCTGTTATGTTTGCAAAGGAATCGACTTGCAAAGCTCGAACAAGCTCTTCGAAACAAAGACGAGCTCCTTGGATCAGAAGTGTCGGCAGCACATGCCTTGCACATGGCAGCCTGAAAGGTTTGTGTCTTCTTGCGAAACCGCCGAGGCTTGCAGAAAACCTGCATGTCATTGATTTTGAGCAGCTGAAAATTGAAAACCAGCAGCTCAATGCCGGCGACTCAGCTTGGCATGACATCGGACAGCGTGCATTCTTCGAAAATTGAATGAGTTTTGTTTGCAATGCAGGAGAAAATAGAAGAACGAAACGAAGAGCTGCACAAGTGGGAGCCTCAACAGGGTTCAGTTCGCTGCAAGGACTGACATTATGTTCCAGAATTCCAGAAGATGGCACCCCCCCCCCGCCCCCCGTGTCCGTCGTATGCGCCCATGAACATTCTCTGTCGGATGCCCCTCACCTGGACGAAGAGGTACTGGTATTGTGCCACCGAGGTTGCGCAAGAAGACCGTCGTAACTGTGCAGATCATTACGCACATGCGAGAGAAGGCGGTGAGATGTCGCCGGTAGAAGGCTGAAAGCCACACGGCTGCGTGCTTGAATTCCCTGAGCGCAGGTGCAGTTTGTCCAAAAGGAGTACCAGGAAACGAAGGAGAAGTTGGCAACGTTGGGCGCTGAGCCTCTCGATGGTGTTTGCAGGCAAAGCCTGCTCCTTTGCAGTGCCGAAGACACCCGGCTTTCGCCGCACCATGGGACGATTATGAAGCTTCTTTGTCTCAAGATGTCTCAAAGCAGCGTCCCTGTCGTTCAAGAGTCCATGAGCTGGGGGTCGGTGAGCCAGCAAGTTAAACGGTTTCGCTCCGAAGCCTGCAGCAATGGAGCCAATGCCCCTGATAAAGCACCAGGTCTGCTGTGGTCAGAACGGTAGAGACATCAACTTAGTTCAGCTCCATTCTTGGAGTGCGACTTGTTAGTTGAAGCGTGGACGTCAATGAGGCTGGATCAAGATCTCGGTGCGCAGCGCGATCTGGTCACCAAGACGAAGCATGAGCGCGATGAGCATAGGCCCGGCACCCCTTCCGGAACTGACCTCAAGTAGAGAGTTTTGTGACGAGGATCGGATAAGTTTCATCGTCTTCCCTCCACGCCCCGTCTGCCCCCATAGCTCCGAGCCCAGCTGCGGCTCTTTTCGTTGCACCCGTCATGAGTCGGTTGGCAGGCAAGAGTATGCCGCTCTGAAGCAGCAGACCGGCATCATGAATTCTGAGCACCTTACCAAAGATTTCAAGGACAGCAGAGAGAAGTCCAGATGATGTGACTGTGGTTCCCGATGCCACGACAAGATCGTAGTACTTTGTCGAATGTTTGGGCTGTTCAATCTGGAATGCTTGTGGAGGACCGTGCAGATCGCATCAAGGAGCTCAAGGCCGGGCACTGGTGCTCTTCCTTAGGACGGAGCGAAAGAGCTGGAAATACAGTTTGCTAAGGACCAAATCACGCAGCTCAAAAAGCGCCACGGTCAAATGTCCCAGCTGCTATCTCAGATGTTACGTGCCAGTTGTCATTGCATGTGCGAGATGTAGCATGTATGCCTGCGGGGGTATGGCATCAACCACCGGCTATTGCTTTGTGTAGTCCTTCGCATGCTGTCCTCGCAGGAGAGTTAGAACTTTGAGCAGGCAGACGAAGAAGCGTCGTCTGGCTCGCCTCGTGGGAACCTAGATGTCCACAACGTCAGAAGGCTCTTCTTAAGACCTCTGAAAGATTCTGCAGGTACCAGGCCCGGTTTGCTCCATGTATCGAGTACTCATAACACAGAACACACAGAAGTCCAAAACTGCAAGTGCCGAGCCTTTTCGCTTATGCCATACCCACACTTTCAACTGAAACGGTTACAAGTCTGTGGCTCGAGTCCTGCAGTCGCAAGGTTCATCAAGGCGCATGGCGGCAAGATCTGATGCAAGCTAGGAGGATAGATTCAGAATGAAGCGCCCTAGGGCAGCGCAGCTCGAGTGGCAGGTAAATAAAGAGTGCAATAGGATGAGTGCATGCAGAATAGATCTACCTGAGATCATGGTATAACTTTCTACACGAGGAAGCATGTGTAGCCCTCACCGAATATGCCACATATGCCCCAGTTTGCGGCAGCCCTGGCATGTACATGGACCACTCAACAAGCACGATCCTGTTTAGGCCGAGCGCATCCCCTGGAGCCGTTTGTACTTACAGCATCACGTAAGTCCGGTAGAGAACCTGAAATCTTACCAATAGGATGGAAACCATGATCATGGAAGTCTCACCTTGAGCATTTGCAGCCTGGCGATTTCTGTCACGCTCTACCGGTTTCAGCATGGCGAGCTATGTTTGGAATTTGTCGCCTATCATGCATCTTGCACACCTTGATTGGCAGATCACTGCCACCATGTTTCATGCACGCGGGTTCCATGCATGCAGTCGCATTCAAGAAGTTTTGCCTGACTCTGGAACTCAGCCCCACGCCATGATTTACAAGCTCTTCGTGGCATCATCTGTCAAATGCCCACTGCATGGCACTGCGGCCCATGACGTTTCACAGCGCTGAATTCCAGCGATGATTGCGATTTTCTAGATCGCTAGGAAAAATGACTGACTCTCGATGCCTCCCGAGGTTGCAGTGTTGTTTTGGAGGAGCGTCGGTCTGGCTTTGCTGCGCAGCTTGCCTTTCATTCATGTTTCGCATGAAACAATCTGAAGCAGTTATGGGGACACTTCCCAGGGCGAAATCATAATAGTAATTCCTACTATAGAATATAGAAGTCCCACATTCTACTATAGAGGTACTTAGGACCCTTTCGGAAGTCGGACCCAAAATTGACCAAGTAATGCCGTGCAACTAAGTTTGAGTTCTGGCAGATGCGTCGCTATCTTTTGCTAGTTTGATCCAGCGTACAACCGGAGCATGCATCAGCCCCGCCGGGGAATCTTCGCAAGAGATTGAAGGATGCTTGTCTCGGCCGCAAAACCGAGGTGGGTAAACGATGTCATGTCGGGGTGAGCCAGCTCGGCAGTAAATCCTAAACTTCCTCTTAACCCTACAATCCTAAAAGCCTCGGAAAGTTCAAAGTCCCAGAAGCGGTCTTCCTAGCCATGGCAACGGCTCGTGCGCACAATGGCCCTCTTTGCTGCATCCTTTCATCTTCTCAGGAACAGCTCGCATATTTCAATGCGTGATGCTCCACGGGACATTGTGCAGCTTATGCTTGCACAACAGCAACACGGAGACACGAGCCCGGAGGCTCAACAGCACCATATCGCAAAATTGCCGATACCTCTGCAGGATCCTGAGCGGTCAGAACTCATTCTCACACGCACACACACACCAGCTGGCACCTGATTGTTGTCGCTGCCATCGCCTGGTGCTCCTCTCAGAAAGGCCGTTGCAGGGCTCATTCGCATCTTCAGCATTATTGTCATCATCTCGCATCGGGCTCCCCTGGCCAGGAGTACACAGCATGCCTCATGACCTCGATTCCGGCTCCGAGTAAATACTTGCTTCTGACTATCTAGCACTGAACACTTGTCACTGCACCTGAAGCAGGCGCCTTCGCAGCGTTTTCTCAGAGTAGGCAGTAGCCGGTACAGGTGCTCAGGATCTGAGGTCCTTCGTATGCTGTTAGAGGGTTCACTAAGCTATGATACTGGGTAGAAGTAATGCCAACCCTGCTGGCTACTAGCAGTACTGCCAGCACTCATACTCCTACCACCACTACCAGTACCACCACCACCACTACTACTACCATGTCTGATTGAACTGTGGTGGCCGATGAAATTTTGGTTGCTTAATCACTGCATCCACTGTACAACCCAACAAACCTCGCCGTGAGCGTAGTTCTCTGCAATGCGAGAGGGAAAAAAACTACCACCACCACGACTTCTGGCAGAAGTAGCAGTAGCAGTAGTAGTAGAAGTAGTAGCAGTGGTAGAAGTCGTAGTAGTAGTCGTCGTCGTAGTAGTAGTAGTAGTAATGGTAGTAGTAGTAGTAGTAGTAGTAGTAGTAGAAGTAGAAGTAGTAGTAGTAGTAGTAGTAGTTGTTGTTGTTGTAGTGGTCGTAGTAGTAGTAGTAGTAGTAGTAGTAGTCGTAGTAGTAGTAGTAGTATTAGTATCAACACTAGTCATAATAGTAGTGGCAGTATGAGTAGCAGCAGCAGCAGTAGTGTTGTGGTTGTGGTAGCAGCAGGAGCAGGAGTAATGGCAGGAGGAGCAGGAGTAGTTGCAGCAGTAGCAGTAGTGGCAGGCCATAGGCTGCGGCATGACCGATGAGGGAGAATCCTTGACGCGGCACCGCCATGTGAGATGGCAGGACATTGCTTTGATGTCAGGTCTGTCGACTCTGTAGCTTAGTAATTAGTGCTTATCTGACGGAGCACACAACAACGAGCTAGGTATTCACCCAGAGGATGGCACGGCAAAGGATTGTCGCGAAAGCAGACAAAAGCTGAACCTGGCTAAGACCGCGCGATGCAGCTATACGGAAGCAGGTTCTTCTTCGTACGGACGGACGCACTAATGTGTCACTAGTCTTAATTTACAGCTTGATGAGTACGTCAGCATACAGAGAACATAGCTATTCACATATATATATATATATATGTGAAAATAGACCTAAGAAAAAGCATTGCCCTGTTTGTGTATTCCTCGAAGGTCACGCTACGGAGCTCTTACGTTCAGTGTAAAAGTTAATAGATTTGGTCAGCTCTGGTGCAATGCGCACCCGGTCTGCACGGTTGACGCGTCCGCAGGTATTTCAAGTCCAGCTGGAACATGCTGTAGTGCAGTGCGCATTTAGCACGAGTATCTGCTCGGACCCCGTCTCCGTCGGGACAGCGAGTTCAATGCAGAGACCATAATTAATCAATATGCGCCAGCGGGTGCCACTTGTCTTGTCTACTACTGCAGGACGAAGGTTCGCCACGCAACATAAAGTTGAGACGGAGCACCACATGCCCACCCTTTCCCCCGTAAACTCCTCGCGCAGCTCTCCGTCGGAAACTATGTAGTAGTATAATGCTATTCCCGGAAATTAACTACTCCGCCTGGCCACGTACAACGGGTGTTGGGTCTCTCCGCTTCTCCGCGGCACATTTTCAGGATAAGCTGCATGTCGAAACTTTCGGCCCAGGGGTGTATTTCAGCCCCCCGACATAGTTTTCGCTCTTGCTCTCGCCGCAGTACGGCTCATGTTCTGGAGTCCTGCCACAGTGTCGTGCTCATTTTGGGGCTTTAGGAGTGATCTTGGGAGCCTCAAGTCCAAGGGCCACAGGCGCTCCTGGAATGGAGGGCTTTTCACTGGCAGCATTGGCCCAATATTCTTGTACACTATTTAGACGAAATTGAAGCATGTTTTTGAATGTCCCCTCCCCTTTTAGGCTGGTATGCCCATACATGTCACGCGCAATCAACAACAATCATGGCCAGGTGGCAGGACACCGATACCAACCTTCATAGCAATATGCATAGCCTTTCTTGGCTTGAACCAGAAGGTCATCCCGGACCCAAGCATAAAGAGACATAGCCGGTGGCGGGGGGAACGCCTTCCATGCACAAATATACCCGACCATGACCCTGAAGCGAGGACTTGCGCGGGAGCGGCTCCGATGTCAGTCTGGATACAGATGGGCAGCGGGCCCCTTTCTGCATGCATTGGGGCTGTGCTGAGGCTGCTTAGGCTTCCGTAGAAAGTCCTCTATTTAGGAACACACACACATATGCATATTCATAGATGTATATATATATATATATATACGTGTGTGTGTGTGTGTGTGTGCGTATGCATGTATGCATGTACGTACGTACGTGTACGTGTGTAAATGCAGGTATGTAGGTATGTATGCATGCATACACCATATGTGTGTATTGTATGTATGTTTGTATGAAGAGTGCGGTTGCTGCTGAGACCGCCCTAAACCTCGGATGACGTTGCCGAGCGCGAGTGCGAAAGTGTTGTCTGTATGTATGTACGCACTATGTGTATCGAGTGTGCTAAAAACGTATGTCTGTATGTATGTATGTATGTATGCATGCCTACATGTAAGCATGTACGCATGTATGTATGTAAGTAAGTATGTCATATGTATCTATGTATGTGTATGTAAATATGTGTGCACATATGTATGTATATGTCCTTATGTATGTAAGTATGTATGGCATCTGTATGTCTGTATGTATGTTTGTATGTAATCGTCATGAAGTCGTTGGGGGGTGGGTGGGCGGGGGGTGGGTTCCTTAATCCATGATTAATCATCTTCATACATGATTAGTGCGGGATTAGTTGAGTTTTTGCATAGGATTGTTTCAGGATAGCCA
>CAJNDV010034652.1:84586-106555 GCA_905221635.1 Symbiodinium sp. CCMP2456 | reverse complement strand
CTGTAGTCTTCCTTCTATTAAAACTCATACAAATCTAGGGCCCCCCCTAATGTTTTAAATCAACTTTCAATTGTAGGCCCAAAACCATAAATTTCCGGGGGGCGGCAGATTTAATATTAGGGGAGGCTTTAATAATAGGGGGAAGCGATTATGCATGCATGTATGGGCACGTGTCTATGTGTATATATATATATATATGTGTGTGTGTGTGTGTGTGTGTGTGTGCATATGTTTTTTTTAATGTACGTGTGTAGGTGTATGTGCGTATGTGCAAAAAGTGTGTCATTCACAAAAATCAAAGCACACTTCCAGAGCACGTAGATTTCTGGTCACCAAGTGCTTTCATGGCACTTGAGCCTTCGCTGAAATCTGCAGCACTCTTACAAAGGCTGTCGAACATCAGCACATCAAGAAGGATGCTGACGATGGTCTTGTCGGCTGCTTGCCTCTGTCAGTGGTGGGTGCGGGTTACTCCTCGTTGCAGAGGGTGCCGAAATGCAAAAGCTACAAGTAGGCCAATTCTTTGCCAGAGGTTGTCACAGGCCTGAAGCCTCGCGTGCCTGTTGAACTCGGCTACTCTGCCGAGCACTTTGAACAAGATGTCGAAAAAAGCAGCTGCCGCAGACTGGACTCGACTCCCTGCTGTCTTTGGAGAGCTGCACACATGCTCTGGGGACGCCGGAACAAACGATCGGAACTGCAATGCATGGTCCGGACCATACGGCAGCATTAAAAAGCTGCAGTCCAAACTCCACCAAGGCAAGGCGAAGCCGGCAGAATGCTGCTGCGGAGCATGCAGCTGGACTTCTTGTTTGGTTTGCAGGCTTGTGAACCTTCGCGGGGTTTCCTGCGCATTCATAGTCGCCACAGAAGTCAGGCCTAACGCCTTTGTCCAGCTTTGCCTCCAGGTTGCCTACCTGTAGAGACGGCTGCGATTTGGCAATGGTTTGAGGTCGAAGTGGAGGCTGTGACCACGGGAGGTCGACCACCTTCTCGCCAAAGCCTCCCGTCAGCCCAGGTGTTGGTAAGTTTCTGGAAATGATGCTCGGCAGCCCATCCAAGATGAAGATGTCGGCATCTTTCGTCCCTGGAGACAAGCCAGTCCGAATACGCGGAAGCTTTTCTGCATTCGGAATTAGATGGGGCGAAATGTTCTTTCACAATAGTTGGAAACCTGGTCGGGAGAGTCCGAACGCCGAATCCCAGCAGCTCGCGACTGGATAGAGTAGATCAGAAGATCCCCTGCTAAACCGCGTTGCACATCTTGCCACATCCTGCTATCTGAGGCAGGCTAACTGGTCTGGCTCTCAGTTTGAGGTATCAAACAAGCGACACAACTCTCGATTATGACAGCTCGTGCTTCTGGAAACGTTTGATTTCAGTTGTGGGCCGGGTCGGAATGTGGGTTGACTCAGCACGCCCGCAGCAGGGAAGGACTCACTGTTTGCGCGTTATCCTTCCGTTTTGGCTTCGTTCGGTTTCAACCTTTAACTGGCACTTCTCAGGCCTTAGGTTTGTGGAGCGCTTGGTTAGAATTGATGCTGCAGATGATTCCGCGGACCGAGCCTGGATTTTGTCTGTTCGCACGACTTTCTCAAGGGTTCCAGGTGTGAGACTTGCACCGAAGAGATGTTGCCAGGGTGCGGAAGTTCTAGCACAGGTCACATGTGGAAGCTGAACAACAATGTCGAACCCACGGCGAAGAACCTCAGGGATATATCGAGACTTGCCTGAGCCTGGTGGAGCTTTGCAGGTGTTGGGTCATCGGTTTGGCTTGTCAGCTCGAGCGAAAGAGCTGTGCAGTGCATCCAGGGCTATGGGGTGGGCTATGGGTTCGGGCATGAGACAGGACCGTTAGGAGAATGCTATCAGGTTTGAGTAGCTCTGTGCAGTTCATGAGTCGCACATCCGCTTTGCGGCTCGTCCATCTCGGAATTGATGAAGAAATGTGTGTGCGAATTTTGGCGCGTTCAGTATCTTGGGAATCTTCATGACTAACCTCCCAGCTGGTCCATTCATGGACACTGCAAGGGTCCGTTCCGGATTGAGGTCTCAGCAGTGGGGTCATGTGGCTGAGTTATTAATTCCTTGTGGGGCCTTCGGGGCAGATCATGCAACCGAAGCCCTTGAAACAGTTGGGTCGTTGCCAGAGTCCCACACCACCCAGATGGCACCATTTCTTCTTGGATTGGGGGCAAAGTGATCGTAGGAAATCGCGGCGCGTTTTTGTTGCTTTTGAGTTCATCGTGTTACCTGTGTCCCACCAGATGGTCCAAGGAGCTGGCGACGGCGCTTGTTTCTAATCGAGGATGGAGAAGGTGCTCTGTCTCATGATGTTAACTATGCAGTGCTTCCGAGAAGCTGGAGGGATGCGAGCTAGACGCAAAAAGAAGGAATCCGGCTGCTGTCTTCTTTCTCGCGAGCCGGAGTTGCACGGATCTGAATCACAAGGCATACGGTCTCGTCAGGGTCTGCATCGGGCCATATTCTGAGACTGGGTGATGGGGTCCTGGAGGGCGAATCTTCCAACACAGCCGGCCATGTCGACAATGCCTGTGACAGCTTGTGGAGCATCCGCCCATGTCGTAAAGTTCGAGAAAAGTTGTCCAAAGAGTACTTCTGCAGCACAAGCCCCACGTACAGTAAGCTGTGGAGCCATTTGAGGTGGCGTGGCTATGATGCTGCTTCCTTAGCATTCAGATGGTTAGGGAACTAGCTGTCGAAAGATCTGTCAATGCACCAAGGTATCTCTCGGAAAAAGAAGATGGTCTGATGGTGCCCGGGCTGCTCGCTTTCACTAGCATCGGATGCCTTCCCGAGATGATTCTTGCAGCACTTGCATGCAGCCCGTACAGCGCACTGAAAGCCCGCGCAGAAACTGTTTCATGATCCCACTGGTCCCAATGTTAGCCCTGCTCTGGTGAGCCCTGATGTTGCTTCTAAGGGCAATGCTGCGCGGCAGGAAGAAAGGCCAGTTCCCTCACCTTCCTTTGAAACTAGTATACGGCGGGCGCCGACAGTGCCCAAGACCCACCCACTTTCAACACCCGGATGAAGTTGCTAACAGTCTCGAGCAATGTCTCTCGTGGACCGGACTCTTGCATGCCAGACTTCGGCAATCAAAGTTGTGCACGGGACTGTGCTGGTTGCTTGACCTCTCGCAGGCACAAAGTCCCTTTCCAGGCTGCAGAAGATCGAGGAAGAGCGATGGGACGGGAGGGAGCGTGGAGGGGATCTTTCAAAGCACCCAAAGGTCCAGCATCAGCAATGCTGTTTCAAGCTGCTTGACCCCCCAAAACTGCCTGGGACCAGTATGCCGATGCAAGGGAATCTAGAGCTGTCTCTTTACGCTACACACTAGACCGCCGTTCAACCCCCCGATCTCAAGCATGAGGAGGCCCGAACGTAAAGCATGGACACTGCTCCATGACGATGGTCATGTATGTAAAGTTTGGTAAAGGAACTTTCGTTATGTTGCCTCGGGGACCTTGTTTCGAGGCACTGCCAGAAGTGGTGCTCGATCCGGTCTCTTTGCAGCAGCGAGGACGGCATCATGCGGCATCACAGTCGCTAAGAAGACACGGACCGAGCCAGACAATCACCGAGGTTGCTGATGATATGACATACAGCACCCCATCAGCAAGCATCTGGAGAATGAGTTGACTTCAGAAGATGCTCCCCTGTGCCGGTCAGTTGACTGACTTCCACGAGGCACGATGAACAACATCAAGCAATACGAAATTGCTTTCTTTGGTGGGCAGGTGACATGGACGCACGATGGTCAATTGCTTGTTCAGAGGATGTCAGAGGCTTTCAACTTTACAGCGGTCAGTCAGTAAGGAAGCAAGACTTATTTACATAACTACGAGTCATGACTGGGTAGCCGAAGAATACTTCATGCTCCGGATATATCGCATGCCGCTCCGTCATTTCGTTGCGCAAGACTGTCGGGTATGGTTCTGCACATGATGCTGCACTTTCGCTCCCTGCGCAATAGAACGTCTTGAGCCGGCAGGTACTTTGTCAACGGTTCAGTGCTAACCAGAGCCGAGCGAGTTGCCAAGGTTAGCTCACTGAGTCCAGCCGCGTACCTACGTGCTTGCAGCTTCTGGCCCAATTCCCGGTAGCGAAATACGTGCAGACATGAAGTAGCAGCAAGTGCAGAATGAAGTGGCATGGGAGCCTGCGCAGCTTGATGCTGGTATTGGTGATGCCAGCAATGGCCATCGTCCACAATTTTGCACGACAAGGTCTAGAGCAAAGCATATCTGGCCAGAAGCAAGCTGATGACATCCGCTTCTTGTCCCTTATTGGGACCGAGGGGTCGGGGCATCATTTGCTGACTCCGGTCTTGCGCAAGGTGATGAACATGACTCTTGTGGACCTCCGAGGGGTAGGCCCAGCTCGCCACATCAGCCAGGCTAGCTTTGTAGGCGGCGAAGATGTCTTCAATGCTTTTATGGCAAACGATGCATCGGCCTTTCACGAAGCACTTCTGCAGCACCAATCCGGAGATTTGATTCAACAAGCTTACAGCTTCCCAACAAAGTTTCATCATCGGTCTGCAGACTCGAGACTCTTCGACCTGAGCGGTCTCTACCAGATGTTGGACTCTGCTGGGGTGAGCCGGAAGGCGGTTATTCGCTACGAGCGGGATTTAGGCGATTGCGCCAGGTCCGTCTTTAAGCGCTGGCCAGACCTTTGCGAGGATAACCTCAAAGCATGCGAAGCACAGCAAGAAGCTTTCAACAAAGTTATAGAGACAAGCCTCGAGACCCTCAACAACATGCAGGTGCCCATTCTGCGGATCGGTATTGCCCAGTTGCAGCAAAACTGCCATAAGGTTGGCCGCAAATTGCTTCAGTTTTTTCGCGACGCAAACATGTTGCTTCCCGATTCGCCCTGGCATCAAGAGGACGAGGAAAGCACACAGAACTTGACAAACACAGTCTGCAAAGTTTTTCACAATAGGGAGGAACTCTATTTAAACCAAACGAACGCCACTGCCGAAGAGAGCAGCGCATGATGGCGGACAAAGTCCCCGTGGTGCGGTTAACGGCGGCTAGCAGAAAAGGGTATCCATGCAGAATGAGTCTGGTCAGTCTGGTCCATCATACGTTCGCTTGAACAGTTTCGAAGTGAAGCCCTTCCTCCCACCATGTGCCACTGAGGGCCTGAATGTAAAGACATTGCCGGAGAAGCTCTATCCGAGACCTGGTCGGAAATTGAGCAGCTAAATGTGCCCGGTGGGTGCCCCAGTGCTGAGGATGAGGCTGCGCTGGACAGATGGTGCTGGCAAGGAGCAGCCCTTGGCTCAGTGCGAAAACCCTGTTCAGCTTTGCCGGAAGTAGATTGCATGCACACTCAGCAAAACCGCACGACCCTACTGCCACAGCCTCAGGCAAATCTTGGTGGCGGCACCTGAAGACGTGAGCCGTAAAGCATGGATGGTGGCTTGGTCCGCACAGTTGACTCTACACTGCACCATGAGGTGCCATGACGAGTATACACCTGCAGTATAGCATAGATGGGGGCGATGATCCATGCCGCAGAGCTACGGAGAACGAGGTGTGCGAGTCTGAGAGTTAAACTGGGCAGAGATGCCAGCAAGCTGAACAGCCTGGATAATGCTCAGAGAGGCTACGAGGCATGGTCCAATGCTTCTACTTGTACCTGGCTGTTCCAGACAGCTTGGTACTTCGGCCACCAGCAACTGGCAACTGTGTTCTTTCATTCGCATGAGGCGTCCTTGCGGGCACCCTGCCCCTGTATCCAAGGTTGTCATCCGAACTTCAGCTGGCATGGGAATGGCTGGCCGTGCAGGGCTCAGCCATTGAGCAAATGAATCGCTTGAGTCCATGATCCTTCCTGCCACTCCCCTGCTTCAGATGCCGTGGTTTGACGATGACACGCGCAGCCGTGTGTAGCTCTTTCAAGCGCCTCGGCTTCAAAAGCCCAGCAAGGAAAGATGACTTGTCTAAACAGGGTGCCGAGTAGAGGTCAAAGAAGACTTCTCATGCTTTCTGCTGCTTCCTGTCTCCAGTCTTTCCATTCGAGAAGTGCGCGACAACTTTCGGATTTACTTCGACAGAAGGGCGACAGAACACGGCTCTTCGTCTAGCAGTTCTGCTTATATGCGCTGGCCTGCAGAACTTTCGGGGCTGTGTTGATTTGGTTCCAAGCCATCCCAGACCAACACCGGAACAGAAGATATCGACACGGAGCCAGGTTGGGATTGCGATTTGAGCAGGCAGGTGGAAGCAGCACTGCCCCAAGCTCCACACAAGCACTGGTCGTTTGCGTCACTGCAATGCAGCCAAGCAGTTCGAGTTCGGCTGGAACTCTATAGCAATGTTTTCTCAAGCACGTGCTACGTTTGAGGCGTCTTCGGTCTTCTGAAGCGCTGAGTGGCAAAGTCAAGCAGTTGACGCATCGCTGCCTGCCCATAACACGTTTGAAGCCTCAGCGCACAGGCTTTTCCGTTGTTTTCCTAGCAGCTTCGACGGTCCGCCAGATAGCATGCAAGCCAATTTCGGTGCTGGGGGCGTCAAGGTGTTCATTTGTATCGGACTACAGGTTGTTGAAGCATAGCGTTGCTTGGGCGGTCAGCACGGAATGACGGCTTTGCAGATCTTTCCTGCCATGCGACTAGGCCTGGCAGTGTTTTAATGAGCGATAATGAGCATGAACCTGCCGGGAATTTCTGGCGCAGCGAAAAATTCTGTGCTCTAGTGTGGCTCTGAAACCAATACCCCTGAAATTGGATCCCTGAGATCTTTCCGCTTTCTGTTCTGTTCTGACAGCCTTTTACCCTGCATCGAAGGTTCGTCCTAGCAAGGCATGAGGCAAACACACAACCAAGCGAGCTGTGAGAGCGTAGACAGCTGTTGCGCAGCTTTGCCGTCGGTCTGAGCTGGAATGACATCTGGTCTCGAAGCCTACTTGGAGGTCGAGGCATGAGCGGAGCGGTAGGAAGAGACCAGTTGAACCAAGGATGCATCCCCCCCCCCCCGGCGCCCCGCCCCGAGCCAGCAAGCCGGGTGTGCGGGAGGCTGGAAGCAAATGGTGGCGACATTGCGGTGAGATGTCGCGGGCTTGAAATGGCCGTTGCAAGCCCATCCGATTCCTAAGTTAATTTTCTGATGATGCTAAGTCTTTGGAGATCTCAGCCATGCGCCAAGGGAAGAATCTTCGGTTGGTGACATTTGTGGCCTCTGCGGGTTCTTAAGCAAGAGGGCGGCCACAAGAAAGAACGAAACATGATTTACGCATCACAAGGTTCTGTTATTTTCAGCCATTGCGGAGAAACATGTCGCACAGATTGCCAAAGTACCCCCGACAAAGTTGAGGTCTCACCCATGACCGGCGTTGCTAATTGATCTGCAAAATCGTGTCTGCATGGTTGGGAGACGATGCCAAAGTGAAGTTCGCGAAAACCAATCCAGTTTGCGGCTGTTTCATCTCCAATGCATGCAGTTCTTCGCCAGCATGCGGCGTTGGACAATAAGGGTCTCCGTGTTCCCCTATGTAAAGCCATAGTAAGGATCGGCCAAGTGCTGCAGCAAAATGCGTCTCGCGTTCTGATGCGGCCGGCTCGGCAGTGATTTTCCAATAGCACCTGGAGACATGAGAGCGTCGTAAACTCAAGGAGCGCACAGAATCAGAGCAGTCACCTTTTGCAGCTGACGGACAGATAATTCGAGTATCTCTTGCAGATTCTAGACAGGATCCTTACTCAAGCCCACACCATGGCAATGGCAGATGCAGCTGTGGGCCAAGCATGGAGCTGAGATTGCTTTGGCTTTGGGGTGTGGCCCAGAGCAGCTGGACGGTTTCCTTAATCTGCCCTGTTCCAGAACGTTCTTCGGCGCAGCTGTAATCAAGTCTTGGTGCTCCAGTACATATTCGTTTGAAACGAGATAGCTCCTTGCGCTATTTTTGGTCCGAACTCGCTCTAAAAGGGGAACGAGATAGGGGCACCGCATAAAGCGAGATCATTCTTATTCATGATCAGAGCTGCTACTAACGATACTTGAACGAGATCCAGTTTTTCTGCCAGTACTTTATATGATGAAACGAGATAAAGCAACCGCTTCGAGATACCGCAAGTAGCCTAAGCCTTAAATAAACGCAGCGGCTCACATGAGTTATGGGTGAGTTCGAAAAGATAGCTATGGACAAATTCTATTTCCATGTGCAAGTCCTGGGCCGCCGTTCCTGCCGTTCCTTGCAAGGCATTCGTCAGCACCCGTGCGCCGCCTCTCCAGTGCTTCGGACCCCAAAATATGACCTGCAGGAAGCATTGCCACATCCTGATGGCCCATGTATAAGGCAGCCAACCACAGGCCGAAGGGCGCCGCGTGGTCCGGATACAGGGTGTCCCAGGTGCTTCACGCAGCCGACCTGCACCAGATTGAATCGTCACGAAATCAAGCAGGCGTAATTCACATGACGAACATTGTCGTGACTTCCGATTAGTTGAGCAGCAGCAGCATCAGCGGATCGCTGCACAGGATCACCGTGTGGGCCTTTTGCGTCTCAAGCTGCTGGAGCAACAACAGAATTTGCAGGCGAGGTCTTACCAGGACAAGACCTGTCGAGGAGAGATCCAAGCAATGCAGTCTCGGGCAGATGGTCAGCATGACTACCGCACCGGTCGGCCACATGACAGCTGTGTGCAAAGCGTTCAGGCGCACTCTGCAGAGATCACAGACCACAGCTGAGTCTGCTAAGTAGTGCTACGCAACTACACGGCAGATGTATTCTGATTGTTGAGACTGACTGCTGGCGATTCACAGACTCCTACTCTTGCTGTTCTACAGTAGACCGATGTAGACCGCATGATCATTGGTCATGATCCAGCATTCGTAGCAGTACGGCCTTCACAGCCATTGCAGCAGAGCTATGGCCCTGCTGGGAGTCACCTTGTGTGGCTTTCTGGGCCTCTCCGGCTTCATGCCGCTTGACACTTCTCAGTGTGCCAAGAGTCTGCTTCAGGCATGGTTTGTTGAGCTGACTCGTGCCCACCAAGCCTATTGCGCAATGAGGTTTATTCTCGAGCGACTGCTGCCTCATTCCGGGCCGACGAGGATGTCGGTGCATGCGCGAAGCAGCATGCAATCCTCTTATCGTATCTGACCAAGCAAGTGGAGCTGTAGCAGTGTAGCGCAACATTTCTCGCAAAGGATTGTGCCACTTTGTGCCTCGAATTAATAGAGCATGTCGTTCACTCCACGGCGTCCAAGCTCCCAACACGTGATGCAACGACAGATCTAAAATTTAACAAGAAGCTTAATAGTGCGGCAGGCTCCGCGTATCGCGCTTGGACGAGCAGACAGGCCTGCCAGCGTGAGTCAATCCAACCGTTGCTTCGCTCGTGCTTTTCGAATTCAGGCTCCTGAACTTTCATGCCAGGAGCTTCTACTACTGGTATGTAGGTTCGATTTGATCTGTTTGCACAGCTCTTGCTCTACATAACGTGTGTATGCATTCGCAAACATAAACATCTATGCGCGTGTATGTGCGCGTGCCTTTGCGTGCTGTGCAGGCAAGGTATGTGCGAATACGCATGTAGTCGTTCACTTGTTTGCATTCCTGCGGTCACTATATGCATGCATATGTTGGCTCATTGTGAACGACAGGATTGACCTGGACAACGGGACTTGGACTTGGCGAGAGTCCAGCTTACAAGACCGTGACGGGGCTGCGTCTTGGGCCGGTTGTCCAGGGGTGCTGTTTTGCAGTTGGCAAAGTAGGGCAAAGTCAACATGTGCCACAACGATCAACGATGTGCAAGCACAGCCTTGGTCACGACGTCTTTCTCAGGTTTGTCATTGCATGCTTCCGTTGCTTTCCACACGAACCAGGTTACCATCGTCATGGAAACGCTTCCGAAAGGACGCCTAGGTGGGTACGCATGTCTACTTCCGAAGTAGCTGGCACGGGAACAAATACGGCAGACGAACAGCAAGCCGGGTTCTTCACAGTTCGATGTGTGCCCAAACCCGGCATATTCTAGATCTTGGCTCTGCAGAAGCTGCTCGGGGTTGAGATCAGAGGGTGGCCGGCGTCAGGTGTCAACCTTGTACATGGGCAGCAGAAGGTCAGCCGGGTCGTGATGAGCCTCTGCTTCACTTTCACTCAAATAGCTGAGATCCGCAACGAAGCAGCCTTTTGAGCCAAGCTTGCAGAGTGCAACCACGGGTTCGCGGCCAGTCGTAAACTAGTTGCAAACCGCGTTGTGTTACATAACGTTACATATGCATGCATGTACGGTAGTTGTCATTTGTGTAATGTCGTATACTCGTATACACACTCAGACGCACAGACATAGACGGAGACACAGTGACGCGGACAGACACAGACACAGACTAAGTGCTTTGCTTATGAATTATTATGCACATGCATGTGTGTACACAAGTAGGAAATGTCCATGTATGCATGTATGTATGTAGTGATGTTTATGTATGTACCTACGTGTGTAGTTATGTACGTATGCATGCGCGTATTTTTTATGTATATGTAGTATATGTAGGGATGTAGGTGCGTGCATATGTATGGAACTTCTGTGCCTTTTTGTATATATGGTGGAGGGGGTGCGGGGCTGGGGTGTTGGGCTTAGTAGCAACTAGTAGTATAGTAGTAGTCGTCGTCGTCGTAGTAGTAGTAGTAGTAGTGGTGCAATCAGACTCATGGGGTTGGCTTCCGTCAGCAAGGAAAGAAGCATTCAACGCGGGCTGGCGTGTGGGAGACGAGGTCCTTTCCGTCAACGGGCACAAGGTGGGCACTCATTCCAGAATCCAGACCTCGCAGAGCTGCCTCATCAAATTGCCAGAACGTTGCACCATTGTCACAAAACGAGATGTTGCATGCTACCTGCATTGCACTCAGATCGCACGGCAGCATTGAGTGTCATCGCCTACAGGCTCTGTAGTTGAAGGGGCCGTGACACACCATGCGCAGCTCCCGCATGGGCTTGGGAGTTTTAGTGGCCATGGTGGCTCCGAGACTGGTCTGGAATCTTCCATGAGACCGACTGCAACAATCAGGTGCATTCTAACGCTGCAACGCAGCGGGCAGTGCGCGACGCCGTCAAAAAGCAGTTTCAGCACGGAGGCCGCGTGGAATTTGAGGCCTGACGTGTGTTCCATTCCATGATGTCTCAAAGCTCTGAATGATGATTCATTCCACATTACCTAGACTCAGAGGTTCGGGTGCCAAAGTCGCCATTTGGGTTGCATGATGCTGTGAAATCGTTTTCACATGCCACGACAACTGTTAGTAGTGAATGAGTCGTGAATGCAGGACAGCTTTACTCGGGTCTTAACCAGAGCAGTGCAGACCTTCCCGCAAAGCGTGATAATGAGAATGAAAAGCATGCGCAGGTCCGCCGCTGGGGAGTTCCGGACGGTGGCCGCGGCATGCTGCAATTTACGACGAACGGGCGCAGGGAGCTTATCTTCTTATGGGAAAGTCCCAGGTCCTGGCAGGTCCTATCAGCACAGCCTTTGTGAGGCTAAGTCCGTGAATCTGTGAGGCTCAGTACGAGTTTGGTGTGATGTAGCCGGCCATCTTCAGCTAACGGCAAGATTTCATCGGAAATCTAGGCCCACCTAGGTCCCGCATGACGAAGGTTGCCGACGAAGCTTCAAGGGGTGGACGTTTTGCTACTGAGGCAGGGACCACCTGGTACCAATGCTCGATATTGCAAAGGGAATCTTGCAGGACAGTTCTGCAAAACATACTGCAAGACATGCGCTAAGCCCGCTATAAGCACTGACTAATTGCGGAGTGTTATTTTAGCTTCCGTGTTGGGAGGCCCATGAATGAGCGTTTGATAGGGAAGGGATGGCGCAGTTTCTGGAAAGATACTATCCCAAGCACACTGTGTATCTGCCGGGAGGAGTTTCACGTTGTCCTCTTCATGGAGGGAACTCTGACGAAGCCGAAGACACGATTGGGGCGACAGGTGGGCTTCAGGAGCTAGGGTCATTCCGGTGAAGGCGAAAAGCTCACACCAGTTCTATCGCAAGTGCACTTCTTGCAGGTCATCAAAGAGCTGGATGGCCGAGACATGGCATTCAAGGCCTGCCACCCTGCCACAGGGCTCTTGTTGGAAATGAGCTTCAGCGGTGTGTCACATGGCAAACACATTGCCGTCAAAGGCATTTTCTGCAGCACGCCGCAACCATTCTGAGATCTTCAGGGGTTGATCCAGCGTGTACGGAACTGCCATGGGATTGTTCAAGAGACGGCTTCCCCACTTGAGTGGCAAAAACCATTGTCGTCTTTTCTTGTTGAGTGCTGTGAGGCGGTTGATTGCAGCGACGAGAAGGCGAACCCCGGCATCCGAAACGTAACTGCGCAGCTCACAGGGGAGGAGGCACGTCATCCAAAGCGAGTCCTGTGAGTGACGTACATGTGCTCCTGTGCAATAGGTGCTGCCGCAGCTTTTCATTGATGGGGTGCACATCGCCGGCGGAAGGGCGACCTGGTCCTTGTCTACTGTTGCTGTTGGATCTGGATTGTTTGCCTCGCTCCTGTAGCAGGTGTTTCTTCATTAATAGATGGCACGATTCACGTGCATTTGCTGTCGGAGGGCCTTGAGTTGCGGGGTCGGTCATCCTGATGCTGAATAAGACATCTGCTGCAACATTGATTTTCTGGAGGACATTTGCATCCTACGAGTCAAGATTCGCAGATATCGCCACTACAAAGAGCAGGCGTGATGTTCCATCAGAGAATTGAAGCGAAGAACTTGTCCGGAGTATTCAGTCAACTGCTGCATTAGGGACACTGTCCTGTAGCACCTCACACCTGCGTTCTGAAGCAAGCTTTTCATACAAGTGAACTTAACTGTGATCCGCCGATCTGTTGCTTGCTGCCACACGTTTGACAGCTCATGCGCGCAGCTTACAAGGCAATTCTTCAGGCGCTCCAGCATGTCTCCACGACAGCGACGCCTGATCTCGTCCAGGATGAAGAGAAATGCTGCCGCCGCACGGTGTTACGTTGGCTTCAGTTTCCAAGTGAAGGTTCTACAAGCTGGACCCGTGTCATTACAGGCTCTAAGGACCTAGTTTATCCTATTTTAATCTTTGCGGGCCCCTCAAACGCAGATCTGTGTGCAACAGGAAAGCATCCCATGCAGCAGCATGGATCGCGAATCAATGAACTAACATGTGCTCGAGCAGGGTGCGTTCAATGGTGGGGCCAGCTGAACCCGTCCCGGATGGCTTCCGTAAGTTGGCAAGATATCCTAGTTTCCGAACAACGGCGTCCAAGAAACGTCCGCGGACAAACAAATGTTTTTCTCTTTAGTGCCAGGTGCTTGTCAACATCGACTGCTGCAGCGGCAGTCGCAGCCACGGTAGCTTTCGCAAGGCCGTGAACGATTTGCTGCATGTTGTAAAGCCGATCGCGCCCATCGATTTTCTCGGTCAGAACCTTGGAACATCCCGCCGGATGAGTTCGTTTGCGATTGCTGCTGTGTAGCCTTACGCTTCGTAGATTCAGATGACCAGGTTGTCGCTTTGTGACGTATAGGTATAGTGTTGCTTCAGGCAGCAGCGTGGACTACAAGCTTCGGCCCGCAGGCGCCCGGCACAGAAGGGGGTTGAAGGTGGGAGGATGCAGGGGTGAGCAGGGCAGATCGCAGCAAGTAGGTCGAGCCCTGCTCGTCGTGCCAGTAGGCATGCCATGAGCACGGTTGCGGGCGACAAAAACGCGCGGCTCGTGACAGGAGACCCGTCTGCTTGCGGGCTTCAGAAACTTTGGCTGAGACGGAGGTCCAGGAGAAGTTGTTGAGCGACTTGGATGTCCTTCAGAGCTCTTGCAGGTCTTACTGAGTCATACAGAATACCCGCAGTACATGTCTCAGTTCAGGTGATGCCTGGGCCGGAGGCTTAGACAACAAATGCCTGTCTGCGCGGTCTCAGAAGGCATAGCACGCCATGTTCCTAAAGGAGCATGCGCTGCTCAATCGAGAAGGCCGCGCTTGCTTCGACGCCGTTTCCAGCAATCCGGGCTCACTGTTTGTGCCTTTGGTCACTTGCAAGCCGGATCAGGATCAGTCTTCACCGAACCAGAGCTTTTCGCAGAGAGCTGCCCTCAGCCGGTTGCTGCAGTGAGCCTGCAGAGGTAGATGGCGTCATGCTAGTCTAGCGCAATGCAGCCTTGTAGATCGGATCACTGTTTAGTTGAGACACAGGAACAAGTATCAAGACAATGCCTTCGGGATCCAACACAGCTATTTGCGCGAGCTGAGCGCTTCTTTCAGAGGCGCTGCAGCGGGACCTAGTGCCGTAGCAACTAAGCAACCAAAGCAACCACACTCTGAGCGTACCCCCGGTACATCCCGGTACCCCCCACCAGACGAGAAGACGAGCACAACGGCGGAGAGAAGCCCTTGCGTGGAAGTGCCGAGGATTCTCGGCTCGCTGAATGAGCCAGGCGAGAAGCAGGCGTCAACTTGAAAGGGGGCGGATTCGGGACTGTGCCGTTTGGGTTAGTCTAGGCGCTCGATTCCCGAGTCTTACTGTAGTCTTGACGGAGTGTGCAGCTTCAGGGCTTCAACATAGTCCACGTACATCTGCGATCTGATCATATCCTTACAGATCAGCCGCAGCATGCCGCACTCTGTCGCCCTGCTCCTAGGGCCCGGTGTACTTCGAGCGCGTCACGAGGGCACGCCTCTCAGGGTATGCCGACAGCCTCCGATGAGGCTCATGATAGAGCAGGCTTCTGGGAGGACGGAGTTTGAAGCTGAGGCGTCCAGCCAGAGCCAGGACATCGTGTCACAGCCCCGGTCGGCCACGCTGCCCATGCAGAGGTCAGATCATGAGCCCTCCAGCTCTGAGCCGCCCACAGAGGCTCTATGTGCCTGGGATCGACTTCTCCGGCGGGTTTGCGGCCGTCGGCTCATAACAGTTTTGTAGTACTACGTGTACGCAGGATTGAGGACTCGCCGGCGCGCTGAACATGCAGCCCCGAGGCTCCTCAGTTTCGTCCTCTTGCTGAAGCTGGCCACGAGCATGGCTCTCAGTGCCACCGAGAGCAGCACGGCGCTGCCTTCGCAAGGCGATCGCTTGCATGCTTGCGTGGTGCTTGAGAGGTTGTGGCGCTGTTGGGTGGCTGCTGACAACCGAACGTCGTCAGCTCATTGGACCTCTATGGGGGGCAGCAGGTGGCGAGCATGGAGATGCTGCATAGACCATCGTCTCCAGCTCTGTTGCTCTTCGTTTCGTGCGTTTGCACCTACGTGAAATGGTTTCTATAAGTCCTACTATGATCCGTGGGCACGGCCGTTGAGGACTCAGACCTGTCCTGAAGCCTTTCCTGAGCCCAGGCCATTTGTCGAGATGGTGGATCGCTTGGAGGCCCCGTGCAAAGTGCGTGCGTGCGCATGTCTTCTGAAAGAGCTCAGCCGTCGCCATGCAAGCCCTGTTGAATGATGATTGGGATGGCACTGCGGACTGATGCTGATTGCTCCCATCAATGCTCTTGGTGAAGGCGTGGGTGCGAAGCCAGAAAGAGTCCGGACGGCAGGCATCGTGCTCGATGCTCTTGTAGGAGTCTTGAACGAGTGACCTGGCCGGAGGTGGTACTCTTTGGTGAGTCTTTTGGTGGTTTGCTCTCCCTGGCCGTCGCGTTGCGGATGGGCGGTGAGGCTTTGAAAGGCCTCAGAGAGTTTGGGAGAGAGCCTGCTTTTTAGCACCTGTCCATGGGACGAGCACACAGACAGGAACGCGCACAGCTTGGCAGTGCCATGTCGGCTCAAGCGGTCCATGACTTGGCCAAATATTCGCCACGACTGAGAACTCCTTCCGTGCCCTGGCAAAGACCTGACTCCAAAACTGCGATGGTGAGATGACTCCACAACAATTATATCATTAATCGCTCCACGCTGCCTATCGTTTTGCAATGTTACCATGGGTATGCCGTGCACATTTTCTCAGTATCCTCACTTGCCGGCATCAGGTAATCTCCAGCAAGAATCTTCCTGGAACTTGATGTCGCCCCCTGAGCACAGCAATGCAGTGTGATTTTGCTTGCACCGGAGTCCGAGCTCTGGGTGTGCAAGGTTTGTCTTCCATGTGCTTTTGCTCATACCGACGCACATCTTCGCACTACATGAGGAGACAGGACCTGGTTGGACAACCAAGCACCGCTTTGGATGGGAGTTTCCGAAAATAGGGGACCCTAATATAGTAACCCAAAATAAGGTACCCTAATTTTTGGAAACTGCCATATCCAAGTCCGAGTGAGCCATCGAGCATGACGCACGTAGCCCAGGACATTCGGCAAAGTCACACACAGCACTCCTGTGCCTTGTCGGCAATGGCTGCAGGTTCTCAGCGATTCTCTTCTTGAGCGTAGTGCTTGTGAACTCGGAGTGGTTTAAATGTGCATGGCGTGCTGATTTTCTGGTAATTGGCCATGATTGGACCAGAAATTGCCTCCGATGTCAAAGCATCCCCATGCGGCCCATGTGTGCAGAACAGTCCAGATCCGATTAGCAGCTGCCGGGCTTCCATCGTTTCATGCTGCCTTCTCTGACCTCGCTGAGGAGAAGCGAGCCGGCAGCAGGCGCCAGCGATGAAATGCTTCTTGCCGTCATGCAGAGGAACAGGTTCAGTAAATACGTCTTCGAATTCAAGCATCTTCATCTCGGTGTGCACGTATCTAAGTATCAATCCATCCATCTATAGTTAAAGGCAGTTCACACAAACAAACACAGGCACTGAAGTGTTCGTGTTGGATCCTGTATATAGTCTATTCCAAGCGTCGTAAGACTCGAGCCAAGGTCCTAGCGCACCTTGCCGATCAAACTCAGCGTCAAGTTTTTAAAGTAACGAAAGGGGAAACAGGGGCTTCGATGAGGGTACAGAGACAGCGCCGCTTGAGAAAGAGTTTGTTTTTAGGTGCGGGTGCCGTGGATCTTTTAGTTTTGGAGAGAACGTGCTTTTATCCAAAGTATTGTCCGGACTTGAGCGTACCGGGATTCAAACATCCATGGTACCCTCAAGTCCGGACAGTTTTCTTGAGTTAAAACCTGTTCGCTTGGTCTCCAAGACCATCCAATCAGAATTACGAATAAGAAGTGTACGGCACATTAACAGTTGCAGGCATCGAATTGAACTTGCAGTGGTACCCGTATGCAGCGCTTAGCCACACCCAGAAATCCAGCCCTTCCAATTTCTCAAATTCATGCAATCCAGCCCCTGGATTTCTTGACATCGCGCTTTTTTGAAAAAACACTTTTATAGAATCTATAGAACCTTAGTAAAGCCCCTCAGTTTCTGAATGGCGTGTTTTTCGAAGCAAAGAAAACAAGCAAGGAAAAATCGAAAAGAGCAACACAAGAAATTGGCACACCGAGGTCGGGCTTTGAAGTTACTTACCTAGATGGTTAGCTAGACTCTAGGCAGAGATGCCAAGGACTATGTCGCAGCCTTGGGGCAGCCACCCAGGTGATCCATTTGTGCCGTGGTGAACACTGGAAAGAGGGACAGTCCCGATTCCTGTCCCGGCGTTGCCGCTCCCAGTTCCCACCAACCATTTACTGATATATTCTGAGATATTCTGAGACCGCCAACAACCCATGAAGGGAAGGGAAGACAATCCAATATGTGCATGTTTCTTCCTGTTTTCACGAGTGCCGTTGTGTTTGAATTCATGGAGTATTCGAGGGCTCTTTGGGCGGTGGCCGCTTGGTTGCAGAGATTCGCCCAGAAAGACTCACTGAATCTGAGTCTGAGCCAGTGCTTTTCAGGATTTGGAGCCCCGGGCTTGGGGCCACTCAACCAGATGGGAAGCCCAGGACACCGGTTTATGAGCGGCAGAGCGCAAATGCAGCCCGCAGCTCCATGCCCAGCCGCACATTTCCCGCCACAGGACAGATCGGGATGCCACCAGGCTTTGGTCAACCACCCATGGGGCCTGGAGGCTGACTCGGTTTCAAAGCCAGGATTCCAGGATTGTGGGCGTCAGTGAGAGCTTCTGCAGGTTTCCCTGGAATGGGCCCTGGCATGGGTCCCCCCTTGGGCCCGGGCATGGGTCCTGGCATGCATCCCGGCATGGGTCCCGGCATGAGCCCCGCCATGCAGCCCGCTATGCAGCCCGGAATGGGCCCTCCCGGCATGCTTCTTGGCAGCACATCATGATCAAGCCGTTTTACTCTGTCAATGCAGTTCTGGCACTGCGAAGTTTCCGATTCACCATTGACACAGCGCGAGCACGTGAAACATGAGTGTCGAGCGACCCCAGTCTGATGTACCATGCGTGTACGGGCCCACATCAGAGTGTAGTGACATGTTTGTAGCTGACACGACGGAACATAAAACACTGCTCAAAAAGTCGCATACACTTGATCCGAAGGTGAACATTGAGTACCCCGCAGAGAACTGAATAAGGCAAGCAATGATTTTGGAGGTGCCCCTGCACCTCTACATGCCCGCTTGAAGACCACGGGCCTGCAGTGTAGACCAAAACGATAATCCAAACTGTTGCCGTGCTTTCTTTGGGCCTGCACATAGCCATGCTCCCATTCACTTGTCGAGGCCCATGGTTGTAAGCAGCAGCGCAGGAGGAGCCGGAGGAGCATGGGCTGGATTGAGGGGCTTTGCCTTGCTGGATGAGAATCACTCGACAGGTCAAAGAAAACCCGGTGACCATACAAACTGATTTGCAGGGCCACTGGGAAGCTTCTGGGTGGAAGACTGAGTTAAGTATAATTTCGAGACTTATCGAACGAGTGGAAGCCCGAAGCCTGTTCAGTAAGAAGCTAGATTGACAGGCCGTCTTTGACTCTTGGATCACGTCGCAGGCGACATGGCTCCGGCGAACCCCTCTGATCCTCGCGCGGGCTCCGTCCCTTGGAGATTACCCTCCAGCAGTTGTTTTTTGCCTTGGAGCTTAGTTAGATAGAGCCGTGTTGACGAGCCGTGGGCCAGTGCTTACAACCTCCATGATTATGTCCTTGAGCTACGCTTGGATTGCGCACGTCTCCCAAACCCACGACCAACTTCAGGATTAGATGTAGGACAATGTAGGATCGGAGTAGACCTACTCCGATGGCCTGCGCCAGGACGGGAAGACCTTGCTTACCTCTTGACCTAGCAGCCTAGCATCTAGATTCTGGATGTTATGTCGCCCCATTTGCATTGTTTCTTGTCACTCCGATGCTGCCTCGTTGCACCAAGGAGTGCGTAGTGCCCATGTGGAATGCGGAGGTGGGCAGACAAGTAGTTAACCTGGTTCGTGATTTCAGGGCTCGGTGGACCGGTTCCTGTAGCGCAGCGCTCTGTGCAGAGATTTGACAGAACGGCCCCCTGGCAGGAGTTCCTTTGTGAAGAGCATGCCGACTTGAAGGATGAGGCCACATACGAAGATGCAAAAGGTATCCGACGGAAGAGGATGCATGCCGCTCAGCCGCAGCTCTGTCGGTTCCATTTTCGGGTCGTTCGCCGAAAGACAGGAAATAGAGGGCTGAGCCGAAGCATTCGTCAGCCCGGAACCCCACACAAGGCACCACGCGCAGGACCTGCTAGTCCTAGCTTAACAACTGATAAATCTCATGGTCTGGCTGACGATAGCGACCGTCATGGCTCGTTGAATTTTCCGAGGACGGGGCAGACTGCACCTGCCAGTGCCCTAAAGCCCGCTGGTGGCAAGTGCCGAGTCAAGAGACCTTGTACCTCGGCAAGGATGGTTTACCGGCACCGGGGCGGACACCTGGGGTTTGTATTTTGAGGTTTGTATAAGTCCACAGACTAGGAATGCACGAGTGCGTGTCAGCCAACCGCCGACCCCATTTATTTATTCTTTGCAGAACTGCTTCTCCGTGCCGAATCACTTTCCTCAGCCGGCACATGCTCATCGCATCCGCACTCATGTCTCGTCAGCTGGGCTTCCTTGATGCCGAACGGAGCAGAAACCTTACATCTCGACGCATCGAACCAGAGGTTCTTGCAAAACGCAAAGTCAAACACTGCAGCGGTGACACCCTCGTGGCCAGCCGTGATGGAACTTCAGCACATTGTTTCCTGCCCTTCTCCGAATACGGTGTAGTTCTTGGTTGGTGTTGTTTTGTGGCTTGGCAGGTCCGATTTTGTTGCCGGGGGCGGGAGGCAGTGGCCGGTTCTCGAGTTTGGCCTTGCTAGAGGGTGGACAACGAGAAGCGAAAGAAATGGGAATCGCCGCTGAATAAGCATATCCTTACTGTGATCACAACGGCTTGACATTCAACGACCGCTTCTTCTCCGGCTTTGCAGTCTGTGCTTCCTAGAAGGCACCGGCCGAATTGGGTCGCAGGGTAATTCTGAAAGTCTTAGGCTAAACAAACGGGTGTAGAGTCAGAGCATAACGGGCTTGTGGGTCAGGGCCTGCAGAGGTTTGCCCGGGCAGATGATGAGAGTTAACATCACGGCCAAGTGAGGCCGAAGCGAAAGGGCGAAGGGGCATCATCTGTCAATCAGCAACACTTGGTGCAGGCTGAAGTAGTTTCTCCCAGAATGATCCTACGATCCTATGCGTGCCTGTGTAAGTATACGTAAATCAAATCAGTCTTCCTCTGTCGTCATCGTGAGCAGTCACATAGTCACACAGTGTTCTGCAAGTGTTGCATACGTCGTGCAGGCTCAGGAAAACCTGTATCTGAATCCTTCTGAACCAGAAAATGGCTGTCTCCATTGCAGCGCGTGCATTTACAGCCCCAGGAAAAGAGAGGATGCGTGTGCAGCATGTGTGTCTGTGCACTCATATGTATGTGTAGATGATAGGTAGATGGGCAAATCGACGGGCAGACAGTTACACAGATAGATCTGATAACTGATAGAGATGGAGATGCACGTGTCATCACGTGTGTATGCAGTGTATGTATGTATATGTATACATGCGAGAAAATAACACAAGCGCATACACGGAAACACACGCAGGCACACACACACACACTGACAGAGACAGACAGACGGGTCGCTGACAGGGGAGGCAGAGACAGACGGACAACACACATAACAGATGCATCGCGCTCCATGGGGCAATTGGTCTTTATAGGGTGCCCATGAAGCTTGAAACGTTGATGTTTTCAACTTCTGTAGCACGGGGGCTCATTTGCACTCCGCAGCCTGCACTTTTGAGATGCCGAGGGTGTGCAAAGATGGGCGCTGGCGCGATGACACGGGCCATCCAGCAAAGGACTGCTTGGGATATCGTCGGGGTGTCTGCAACACGGCAGACCCTCTTGGACCCGGGGCCGACGACCCATACTGTAGTATACTGTCGTCATGGTGGGCCTGATTAAACTGTCATCAAGGTTTGCCTTGATGCTTCGTTTTGTCTGATGCTCTAATAGGGGAGCGCGAGTGCAGGCTCACCAAGGTATACAGGATTTTGGACCAGGTGTCTGATTGCAAGCCGTGGCAGGACTTGGTGTGCGATACGTCCAACAGGCCCTGCTGTGAAATTGCGAAGCCAGTAAGATTTGCAGAACATCCGCAGAACATCCTGGTTTGTCAGAGACAGAAAGGCATACCGACAGACACCGGTTTCCGGGAGGGCGTGCCAGACTTGGGGGCAAGCGCGGAGTGATGCGTCGAAGGTAGTGAAGTCAACGGTGCCGGTCCTGGCCGCGGCCGATGAAGACCTTGGACACACCAACATAGCGGGTAACTATACATGGCAGAAGAAGCAAGACACATCTTAGGCTTCTCGACAGACCAGCAGAGCGGGGCGAGAGAGAGGGGCGTCTGAGGATTTGAAAAGCCCTTCATTTCGCTGGTTGAGTGTGACAGTCAGCCGAACAGCGGCCAGGTTCTACTTCTCGTCGCTTGGTGTTTTGATCCTTGCAGCCTTCGTGGCCACTCCTGGGGGCCGCAAGAGCTTCAGACAGGTCCTCGCACGCCGGGGATGCACATGTACAATGTACAATGTTGGATTACGGGAGCCTAATGTTATCGTCCCTTTAATAAT